>PISX010006563.1:0-96402 GCA_004024625.1 Mellivora capensis | reverse complement strand
AATATCACACCCCTGTTTTTTGAGGCTGCTCCAGAGATTTCCTGAATCCAAAATTTTACAGAATAACTCCTAAGTAGCTTTAAAGATATTAATTTATTTTTGCTTTGTGAATAAAAATTTCAGTTTGGTGAGCATAATGTCACATCAAAATCTTATTAGCTAAATGAATGCTTTAAATGGCTGGATGTTTTAAAAATTCTGCCCTTAATTAATTAATCCTCAGTGTCTTCCCGGAGGAACCTTCCAAATATGTCAATATTATGCTTCAACTATTTTCCACTCGATGGTTTTTAGGCAACTCGCTGTATAATTTTTAAATTTTCTAAGTTTTAATTAAATAAAAATTAGCCTATGAATAGCATGCAAATTTGGTACCATAAACATAAATTTCCCAAATGACAGTCCTGTAGGTTATCTCAGTGATTCTTTTAATTAATACATAGAAACTTCTGAGCGGAAACCTATAGAAGTAAATTTAAATTTTAACTCATTGTTCTTTTTTTATTATTTCAAAAAATTTCATTCTATCATACATTTATTTAGGGGGCTTTTGTGAAAACCAGATATGAACTAATAATCCAAACTGACAGTGAGACAGAATTGACTTCTAATTAAAAATTTAAGTATATTTTTCATGTCAGTATGTGCATATTTACACATTAGAAATAACATTCATTTCCAAAGCTAATTAAAATTTCATATTGAAATATTACCAGTAATTTTCATTTCATACGAAGCTTTTGTTTATTTTTCCAACCACTTATTTGCTCTTTTTGAGTCCAGCATACAGTTTGGGAATGTGCTTTGCAAATATGCTCCCTAAAATTATTTGAGGATCTTTTGCCATGTGATTTCTGTGGTTTTATGTTTCCCCTGTGGTTGGGAGGGGGAAGTACTTAACAACAACTAGGGATTCTGGAAACGCTGCTTCTGTTAGTGCTCGTAAAATCTAGTTCTGTAGGTCCATGTAGGTTAAGGAAACGTTCACTACTTTGTGCAAATCTCATTTATGTTGCATTGAATTTTTACACAGAGGTAGAGAGTTTCATGAAGGAGGTGGCCCACTTGACTTGGGGCTAGGTAGTCAGCTAAGGGGAGGACCAGAGCGTCTTACAGTTCAATTTACATGGCATATGTTCTAGCTCACAAATGTGGAGGATGATTTGATTGGTCCCATTTAAGTCTGGAGTTAGGACTGATCCAAGAGTAGATGCAAGTGAACGGTCTTGGGGAAGAGATCAGAGGCGTTGGAGGGAAAAGAGGAGGGTAGGAGTGCACATAGGAACAGGATCTTTGCGGTGGTGTTCTGTGTCCTGGGTTCTAGCTCAGCGAAGGGTCTTACCCCATTCCTCAGTGTGGGTTCTCTGCACTGACCAGCACCCTTATGATTAATACACTCTCTTCTTGGGCTCATTCAAGAACAATGTCTGTTATTCTCAACAACAAAAAAACTTATATAATAAAAAGACAACTTATATAACCCAGTATCTATCTCATTTTCAAAGTCAGTAGAGGAACTTATTGGAATAGGAACTGTTTGATGGCTACATCCAAAATTTTATTTCTGCAGAAAGCCTTGGAATCTACCAAAGCTCTCATTAGATTGTCTCCTTTATCCTCATAAAGTTTGGAGCAAAACCCTCAACTCCAGATAAATCTGCTAAAATATTGCTTCTTCAGGAAGATCTGTGAGTTTGCTTTATCTGTTTGTCTTTGATAGAGGATGTGGTCTTCTCTGCTGCTATTTGAAGTGTAAGTCCTATTTTGCTGACTACAATAGAAAGATATACATTCAGACATAAAGAATACAGTCTAAGCAAATTTGCAAACCAATATATTTTATAATATACTGTTGGTGTCTATTATAGTTGTAAATCAAAAAAGGTCTGTCCTCACCCTTTGTGGCATAGCTGTATGGAATGAATTCATGTTTTTAAGCCTTGTCCTTTTAACAGTATAGAAAATTCTTAGATCTCCCTGCAGGATACATTGTTTCCCCAGAATAGCAGTAGTAGGAAATACATTTTATGGCCTGTGATGGAAATTAGTATTCACAATTTTAGAAAGGAGAGAATTCACCCACTTTCCACTTACAACTCAGTTATGTGAAGTCATATACCTCAAACCTGCATATGTTATATGTCATTTCTGTACATAAAATAAAGCTAAGATGCTGGGTTTGGATTAGTCACCATACCTCTCATAAGCATGGAGAAAACAATGCCATCAGAATCAGTGACCTACAAGAAAAATTGTATTAATGGCCATTTTATGAAGAACTACGTCTCACAAAAATACTATTTCTGTTTTTCATTGTAGTAAAATATTCAGTCTAGCAACTGATTACATATTTAAAGAGATAGAAGTGTTAGGGGCATTTGCAGTTGATTGTTTTAATCTGGGAGGGGATTTGTAGCCATATATTTTGTGGGTTTTGGTGGCAAGAACGGCTCACATATGTATGGTCTCCCAATGTGAAGTCACTGCCATGTGGTGCAATGAAGAAACACTTTCTCGAAGCTCCAAAGTCCACACTGATTCCCTCAGATGGATAGGCTCCTACATCAACAATCTGTTCTTTTATTTGTTTTCAGGGTCCTAAGAAAATGGAGAGTCTAAGTTATTTATTTAAAGCTCTGAGTCATTGAGCCATTGATCTTCTCCTCCTTTCCTTGGTGGGCTTGGTTAGAAGTGCACCTGTAGGGATGCCTGGGTGGCTCAGTTGGTTAAGCAGCTGCCTTCGGCTCGGGTCATAATCCCAGCGTCCTGGGATCAAGTCCCACATCGGGCTCCTTGCTCGGCAGGGAGCCTGCTTCTCCCTCTGCCTCTGCCTGCCACTCTGTCTGCCTGTGCTTGCTCGCTCTCTCTCCCTCTCTCTCTGACAAATAAATAAATAAAATCTTTTAAAAAATCATTAAAAAAAAAGGGGGCGCCTGGGTGGCTCAGTGGGTTAAGACCTGCCTTCGGCTCAGGTCATGATCTCAGGGTCCTGGGATCGAGCCCCACATCGGGCTCTCTGCTCAGCGGGGAGCCTGCTTCCTCCTCTCTCTCTGCCTGCCTCTCTGCCTACTTGTGATCTCTGTCTGTCAAATAAATAAATAATTAAGAATCTTAAAAAAAAAAAAAAAGAAGTGCACCTGTAAGCCAGCCCTGCCCAAGCCCATTTAGGGAAGAGGCTGAGCCTCCCATGGTCCTTCTTATGTGTATTCCCCTGCGATTCCCTTAGTTTCCTTTCAGATTCTTATATTTCAAAAGAGACGAGTTACAAGCTTGCTTCAAAGCCTTTCCTGTTTTCCTACTAATGATTAAGATATTTGAGTGGTGTTATTTATCTGCTATGCTTCTATAGATCTTATGAAAAGTTGTACTTTTTAAAATCCCATGGAACTATTTACACTTTAAGCCCAACTGAATTAAACACAGCTTGTTTTTAAGAATTGATCTCGGCAACTCTTCTGTAAAGCTGGTCTTGGGATGAAACTAAAGTTTCAAATCAAATGGATTTTGGCATTTCTCAGCTATTGCTTCTGATGAAAAACTGCTGAGAGTTTGAGACAGTAAATGTTCAGCTTCTCGAATGATGATAAAATGTTCTGGATACTAACACTTTTCCATCAGTGTTACTCCCCAAAGATTTGGTGTTTCTGTCTTTTCTCTGCTGCTCTCACTGTCTTCAATCTGGTGCTTTAACCACAACAACAGCATGAAGGCCAAGAGTGTAATGGGTATAGATATGTAGCCTCTTTAGCAGATCTTGCTCCATTGAAGCAATCAAGGAGACATTGGAAAGTTAATGATGTAGGTTTCTGGAATATAGGGTTTATAATATTCTCTATTTGTGTGACTGAACATAAATAAACATTGAGTTGGAGGGTGGTATTTTCAAAACAAGACTGCTAAAAAAGTCCACATTATTCAAGGAACAAATTACACTTGACTCTTTAGTAAACCATAACAAATATCGAATTGCAATGCACTCACACAAAATCTGTTAATTCTCACATGAATATATTTTATAGCAAAGTAAACTTTTAAAAAATTTGATACATATCAATTTAAAATAATTGCACATGATTAAATGCCATGCTGTCAGATCTAGATTGCTAATGTATTACAGCTGAATTAGATATCAATCAAGTTTGGCAATTGTTAATAATGTTTAAGTTTCAAAACTAAATGTAAGTCACTATATGCAATAAAATGAAACAGAATATCCTCTTAAACCAGACATGAGTACTAATCAAGGGAAAATTCAGTCAAATTCTGTTTCTATTCATTGGTATGCTACTATGATTTCAGACTTGTAGTGCCATTTCAATCTGTAAAACATAAACAAAGGTTATGAATAATATAAAGAGGAAGAATTAGCCAGTATGAGTGAAAACCTAGATAAATTTTGCTTATAATGATTCCCTTTTCTTGTTGTATTCAATAGGATGTAAGTTCCTTAGACACAGAGACTGGCTTGTTTAACCCTGAACAGCACCTGGCATATATTGATGTTTGAAGAAGCTTAGAGAAATGGAAGTACATTTATTTAGAAAACTTATAATTATTCCCCCTTTCACAAAGATGTTAAAATAGTTTGTATATTGAATTCCTGAATAACAACCAGTATGTTCTAAATCTAAATGTTTATATTGTACATAGATTAAGACTCTTCTAAAACATCAAAAACCTTCAACAGATAAAAATAATAAGTATTATAACTAATAATAATAACTAGAAATAATTTAAAACATTTAAATATATTATTGATGAATTTTGATTTAATTCTTGGATTAAGGCAGAAGTGGTAAAAGTTGGGACTCTACAAATTGGAAAATCATGGTCAATGTACTCATTTTTATTTCTGAGTCAAAAATAATATATACAAGACAGTTTAATGACCATATTATTCTAATGTGAATTAATCATCAGCAAATTGGCACATTTTAGGTTTATTGTTTAATTTCTATATCATCAACACTAGTGTAGCTCAATTAATTTTAATTGAGATTCAATTAAATCTTCATGAATCCAGAAATTATTATTCTATCAGATTTATACTAAAGTGTCTATAAACATATCCTTTATGTTCCCTTTCAGTGACTAGGATGAATGGACTTAGGTCTGACATACTCATTCATTACTTCAAAATTATTGAATATCATTCTATACCTGGTCTTTGAATGAATGTATATAAATGTAGGTAAAATAATGCCAGTCAATGAGACAAGGGGTGCTGGGTTTTATATTTTTTTAAATTGGCTTCCCATGTAGAATTCAAGATGTGTCTGATATTGATGGAGTACTGTAGTAATAATCCCTGGTCACCACCTGGGAATGGTTCTATCACATCAAGAGGGTTAACAAGGTATAGAGTATTTTGATATGAAATGGAAGAAAAAGACCTGAAGACCTTGGGCTTTGGTCCAAAAGGCAGTGAGGAACCAGATGACCACTTCTGAAGGAGTAAGAAAAGACATCTGGTCAGGGTCATCCTTGGACACCAATTTCAGTTTCTCTTTGTGAATCAGTGTTCTGTGGGATCATTGCCAGGGCAAGCTCACAGTCTTCCCTGATGGGTCATCACAAACTTGTATGTCCCCTATGTCTATGCTCATTAGCCCTGTTTGGAGCTAGAATTGCCAGATTATTCCTTGTGTGCAGAGATGGGGCATGTTTGTTGGAATAAGTACACAGATTCACAAAAGCATTTATTACCAGATGTTGGGCATGTGCTTCCATGCACAACAAAGACACGCCAATGAAGTTGCCTTGCAATCTGCTTCAGGCAAGGTCTGACAACGGCAAGCTCAGACACTGTCTTGTAGGCCTGATGGGAGCATGATCAAGTGCTCACGTTCAGAGCTCTCTGGCCTCAGTTCTGGCTTTGGGAGTAGGAGTGGGCAGTGTGTACAAGCCAAAAAGGACACTCAGGTTTTCGATTCCAACAGCCCCCCCCCAAACTGTCTATTCTTTATACTTCTGTTTTTATATATTTAGACTCAATTCATTGGCTCATATTTTTCTGTTGGTGGGCACTTCTTGGCAATTATGGTGACAGTGATGGAAGGAAAATTTTACATTTCTTTCTAAGGCAATTTATATGTATTATCTCTTTTAATTCTTAGAAACATCTTTTAAGGAAGGCATCACTTTAAGTTGTAATAGGCAAACTAGAGAGGTGACACAAAGTGCTGAGGTGAGGAGGGGGCAGAAGTATCCGGAAGTCATTAGTAGTTTCACGCACATCTGAGGAGTGATGCCACCAGGCTCTACCTTGGATTCTGAGCGTTGAGCTCCTGTGGCCTTGGGCAAAGTTCATGACTTCTTGATATATCACTTTGTTCACCTATTAAATGGGAATATTAGAGGCACTTTCCTTAAAGGGTTGTGGTAGAGGTAAAATGGGACAAGACATATTGTTACAGGATTTTTGCTCCCTTAGTGCCTGGGGTTCTTGGTCATGCTGCTTTGAAAAGTGAAGAGGTAGACCAGACAAAGAGTGGCAGGCGGCAAAGCAAAGTTTATTGAGCAAGAGTACAAAGCTCCCAGGGAGGGAGGGAACCTGAGAGGGTTGGTGCTCAAATCTAGGAGTTCTTATAAGCTCTTTCGAGGAACTACCTTGAGCATCCTGACTGTGGGCCCCCTGTGGCTTGGCTGCTAAAATGTCACCTGTCTACCTATTGGGTGATTGTTCACATGTTGATGGGTCTTGTGGGTTGACATCTGTAGCCTAACTACCTCAACTTGTGATAGTGACACATGTTTCATGGTTAGTGGTTTTGTTTCAGGATATTTTGCAAAAGTCACTCCTGCAGATGCAACTGGACAGGATGGTATTGTCTTCCTGTCTAAGCTGTGAAAACAGGATGCTAGTGTGGTTTGGTCTTAGCTGTCTGTCTTTTTTGCTTTCTTGTTGGGGACCCTGGCCCTGACGCCGTAAGTGTCCAGCTAACTCCTAACAATATGATGCATATAGCACCAAGGAAGGTTATCAGTAAAGTGATGATGTAGAAATCAAAGGCAGGTATATGTTTTAGGATATTGTTCTATTTCCTATTGGGGTTTGAGGCCTCAGACCAACATGATACACTTATGACACCCAATGGTCTTTCATAGCTAGTCATAAATAATGTTATATTTTGAGGAGGCAAAATATACCAGAATCCAAAATTACGAGGCAAATAAATTTTCACTATTAAAAAGTTTTTATTTTTTTATTTTTTTTTACAGATAAATCAGTTTTCCTGTGGCATTAACTGAAACATTAACTTTGTCGTAATACAAGGTTTAAACCTTGAGGGCACATCTATCATCTTATGAAATATTGCCCATTTAGGCAACCCATCTCGTGGACAAGAGGGAAAAATTTTTACAAAACTTTATGTACTTATGATTTTATACTTAGTTTTATATAATAAACGAGACTATTGGCTTTAGGGTGAAGTAGATTTAAGTTTTTGCTTTTAGATTTTAGCTCTCTGACCTTGAGTAAGTTGCTTAATCTTTCTTTTTTTTACGTTTTCATTTAAATTCCAGTTAGTAAACATGCAGCGTAATGCTAGTTTCAGGTGTACAATATAGCGATTCAATGCTCCCATGCATCACCCCGTGCTCATCACAGGTGCACTCTTATCACCCATTTCCCCCAGAGTCAGCTTCTTGGTTTCTTCCTCTCTCTTTCTTTTTCCCTTTGCTCATCTGTTTTGTTTCTTAAATTCCACAGATAAGTGAAATCATGTGGTATTTGTCTTTTTCTGACTGAGTCATTTCACGTAGCATTATACTCTTCACCTCCATCCATGTCCTTGCAAATGGCAAGATTTCACTCCGTTTCCTCCTCTGTGAAGTGAAAACACACCTATCCCAAGTGCTGTGTTAAGCACAAAGTAAATGTGGATCTTCAGTGCTGGTATGTAGGGTGGGGAAGCCAGAGAGCAGCTTTCCCAGTTCCAGTCTACGTCTCTGAAGCATCACTGGAAAACATCAGAAATGTGGGTACTGACCTGGGTGCCCATGTGTCATGTCATACTTGACTTGCAGTACGGAAATTGATCTTTCTACCATGGAGTAAAACTCTAAAGCTCTGGGGTTCTGAAAAAAAAATAAGTGGATTACTTGTTCCAGTTTCCTAACCTTTCTCTATAGGATTGTGTGCACGTGTGTGTGTGTGTGTGTGTGTGTGTAAGAGGGACCGAGGAGCATAGAGAGAGAGTGTGTGAGAGAAACACCTTAAACTATAATTCAGGACCCAAATACAGCATGTGCTCCCCTAGATAGGCACCACAACAAATATAAATATAAGCCGTACTTAAGCAAGATGAACTCTTACCATATGACAACTATGCGCCCATTGCTTTATGTGTATTGTTTAATTTGATGCTCACAACACCTAGTGAATTATGTACTGTGATCATCCCCATTTTCTGTTAGGAAAATTGGAGATTAGAGGTTTAATGGCTCAATTAAAATAATGCAGCCAAGAAGTGGAAAAGGCTAAATTTAAAACTGGTTATTCTGCTCAGAATCTCATTTTCTTAATTATTATGATATGTGATGGTGCCATCTACTGAGAGTTATTTTATTACATAAATTGCAAGCCCTTCCTAAGATGTTCTCTAGTTTAAAGTATCGTCGATGCAACCAGAGTAGAGGAATTACAAGAAAGTGGGAACTGTTTTGTAAAACATATTTTTAATGGATTATTTTTTAGTTCACTTATTTCTGTCTGCTTTTTTGGCATATTTATTACTTCATTTTTTCATTACACTTTTATTTCAAAATGACTGTAGATTCATATACAGTTATAAGAAATGGTACAGAGATACCTTGGTGACCTCACCCAGTTTCCCCAGTGATAACATCTTACAAACTGCCAGACTGTATTGCAACCAGGACACTAACTGAACACAATCCATGGATGTTATCTAGTCTCCTCCTTTTACTTTTACTTACTTGTATGTGAAGTTTGTGTGCTTTTAGTTGTATCACATGAAATCTTATTACATGTCTATTCAAATGGCCCCATCACTAGAGTTAAGACATAACCACCACACATGTCCATTTTGTTACTCTTCTAAACCCATGCCCCTCCAACCTCTTCCTCTGCCATCCCTGACTCCTGCCAATAGCTAACTTGTTTCTAAAACAATCTGAGAATGTTACATAAATGGAATCCTAATGTATGTAAATTTTGGAGATTGGACTTTTTTTCCTCAACATAAGCCATTTGAGATTAGTATATAGAGAAGTAATGGATTTTTGAGTGTTTATCTTATATCCTGCAAACTTCCTGAATTCACTTAATAGTCTAAGATTTTTTTTTTGTAGACTCCTTGGGATTTTCTGCATAGAAAATCATGTTGTCATCAAAAAGGGAATTTTAATTTTTTACTTTCCAATCTCTATGTCTTTTATTTTGTTTTCGTGCTTTATTGCAGTGGCTAGAACTTCCAATACTATGTTGAAAAGAGTGGTGATGTATACAGTTATTATTATGAGAAATCCGGTTTTTCTGTGTCAGTACCACAAAAATAATAGTCAACAAAAACCAAGTTATTAGGTCATCTCGAATTACACATTTTTTTTTTCCATGGATGATTGCTTGGCTCCTCATAAACACTGAGAAAAATTTAGTTATGATCAGATTAAGTATTTTTGTCTTATTGCTCTATAGTTTTAAAAAGACATTCTTCAATAATTTAAAAATATTGATTTTGTGAATTCATTTAAGTTGTTATTTCAGGTTTGGGGGCTATTATTCTGAGTTTATTTTGTCTTTTGATTCCAACTCATGGTGGACTATTTATTTGTGTGTTTTAATATTCTATATTATGAAGTCATTTTAAGTACACAAAAAAGCACCATCTTTTAAAGAAGGTAAATATAGCAAGTTTTGGGGAAGCATTCTTCAGAAATAGTTTTGAATTTGCTTTTGTTAGGTGCCTTAGGTGCATGACTTACCTTTCCTCAACTTCTGAAGTAGTTTATTGGCTTGGTATCTCTGTAACCACTTGTGCCTAGTAGAATTGGACTCCCAGCCAATGGAGGCATACACGCAATTTCTCACAGAAAAATTGTTTTTTCCTTCCATATTTGGGACAGACCAACTCTATTCTGGTTTGTGGTCCCCCCAGAAAGGGACCCCAAAATAAGGATTCAAATGTGAGTAGTTCATTTGAGAAATTATCCCAGCTAACATCTGTAGGGAATGGCTAACGTGAGACAAAGAAGGAAGCAAACCAACAAGGGTCAGATGGGAATTGCAAATGCTCTTGTGTTTTTGTGTGTACTTCCTGTACACTCACGTTCATTTTTTTAAAAGATTTTATTTATTTATTTGACAGACAGAGATCGTAAGTAGGCAGAGAGGCAGGCAGAGAGAGAGGGGGAAGCAGGCTCCCTGCTGATCAGGGAGCCCAATGCGGGTTCGATCCCAGGACCCTGGGATCACGACCTGAGCCAAAGGCAGAAGCTTTAACCCACTGAGCCACCCAGGCGCCCCCCAGATTCATTTTTTAAAAGATTTATTTATTTATCAGAGAGAGAGTGAGCAAGTGAGCAAGAAAGAGTGCTGGCACACATGCAGAGTGGGGTGGGGCCAAGAAGAGGGAGAGAGAATCTCAAGCAGACTCCCTGTGGAGCGTGGAGGCTGACTCGAGCCTCAGTCTAGTGACCCTGAGATCACAACTTGAGCCCAAACCAAGAGTTGTATGCTCAGCTGACTTTGCCTCCCAGAACCCCCCCACCCCACCAACATGCTCACTCTGAGTATAGAGAATCAGGTTACCACTGGGCATCAGAAGCACAATCCTGCTGGGGTTAATTTAGAACTTATACCGGAGTTATCCCAGCAAAGGAGGGAGATTGGTGAGGAGTTTATAGGCCCACTCCCTGCCCGTCATTGGTTGGGGGCACTTCTGAGGGACAGTGTCTCCAACATGTCAGGCTTGCTCTATTTGTGCACCAAGCCAAAAATCCATACCGATCCCTCAGATAGTTTCATTGCTTTAGTCTCCGGTCTTTGCTGTCAGAACTCTGGGGTTGTGGACGGGGCCCTGAGGCGGTTTGTCCTACATGCTTTGTCCTTTCTCCAGGTTAAAGAGCAGAGGGATTGAGCGCTGCTTGCATGGGCTGCAGCCTCCAGGGTCCAGTGCTCTACAGAGTGCTGAGTTCCAGTCCCCTACATGATGTAGGCATGAGGCCTCTCTCCTGGCTTGGGGGTGTTAAACCCTAAACCTCTAGCCCCTGCCAGCTCCAGTAACTGCTGCACCATGGGCAAACATGCCTACTGTGCTGTTTTTCAGCTTCCTTCTTGCTTTTGGCACCTGGAAATTTCTTTCTTTTTTTTTTTTCTGATAAGTTTATTATTTTGGAGGGGGTTTGAAGACAACTCACTCTTTGGAACAGCTGCATAGTATCCTATGGAATGCATGCACATTTATGGATACCATTTGCTGAGTGATGGGCATTTTGTGTGTGTGTGTAGGTTTTTGTTTTTTTGCACTATAAACATGATTGCTATGAATTTCTCTGCTCATGTACCTGTTGTACTAGTGCCTGTATATAATGGGATAATGCCCCAGAAATGATATAACATCCAGAAGTTTTAATCGACTGATTCCTTACCTCATTCTAAAAAGGTTATAACAATTTATATTTCCACCAGCCGTGCATCCTGGTGGAAAGATTTATCAGTCTTATATTAGTCAGAAATTAAAATCTTTTTCTCAGAGTATTAATACGTCAATTCCTTAGCTCTTCATCCAGGAATATAATTTTGCTATTCACTTAAACAGAAAGTAAATTGTATAATAATAATAAAACCAAAGCATGAGGATTGGACAATAAATCTGCAAAGTCAGTATCTGGCAAACCGGGAAAGTTGAGATTAAATGCACTGTCACTTATATCTGGACCAGAGAAAAAGAAATAATAAATCCTCACTTCCAGCTAAAATTAACTTCATCCAAGGAAAGTTATTACCTCTTGGCTTCCTGGCTAATGATGGGTCATTCATTAGGTAGGTAGGAATCCTCAGGGAGCTGACACCTGGGGTCAGAGCTGCCTGGAGGCATCGGGAAGGAAACGAGGACATGCTCATGAAGTCCGCAGGTGAGAATGCTGCCTCTCAAACTGCAGTGTCTTCTTGCACTTGATGGGGCTGCTTGAGTTCACAGGTTCCAGACACTGTTAGCTGGATGGTCTTCTCTAAAACCAGCCTGGCTTCTCTCTGTTAAAACTTTGCTTCCTGACACATTCCAGACGCTTAAGCTCTCCCAAGCTTTGTATGACATCGGCCTTTCCAATGCTTCTAGCGAACTGAGAAACTTTTAGAAGAGAAGGACCCACTCTGAAGACAGCACAATTTTATTCCATTAAAATGTAATTCCCATAAAATTTATTTTTACGTATAAAAGTAAAGATGTTCTGATAGAATGAACTTTAACCACAATATACTGCTTAAATCTTTTAACTTCAGAATTTGTAATTTAAAAAGCAAGAGTTGCACTTAAATTGATTTTGGTATTATTTGTAGATTAAAGATTGCCCCAAATATCAATAATATAACAATTTTAAGGAAAATATTTAAAACTACCAGACAGAATAATTTTAAGCACTATATGAGCAATATTTAACTTATATCCTAATAGAAAACATTCTAATGTAATTGTAAATCTTTTCCTACATAATACTAGGTAAATCTGTTTCTAGTTTTTGTAAATAGATGGAAGTTTAAGAACAAGTTTTTCTTTTAAAAATATAAAAATATAAATTCTATTTTACTAGTTGAAATGACTTTTTCTTATTCCTAATGAATCATATATGCACTTATTTACTTATTTCTATTTATTTCTTCGTAGTATGTTCAGAAATTGTTAGAAGCAAGTTTTGGCTTCTAGAACAATATTTCATATATGCCCAGATAGATTTCTAACAATCCAGTCTTTCATTTTTTTGGTGCAGGGGGAGAAATGGAGTTTTGGTCAGGAGAATGGTCTCCATCTTCCAGTTGTCCAACTACTCTTGAAAAGGTCATGTAGATTCATCTGATTTTTGTTGTTGTTGTTGTTGGAGAGGAATTCCAATTATTTTTAGAGAATTCCAATTATTTTTAGTTCATAGAGATTACCCTCTACAGGGGTTGTCTTAACCCATTTGCCTTGGCTCAGCCAAATTCAGCCTTCACTAGGAAGAGGTCATCAGCAAACAAGCTGTCAATATACTAAACTTCTATAGCCATTATTTTGTATATTTCTCAACATATATCATAGAATGAGTTGCATTTATAACTCTCCATGTAAACTCCTTGAGATGAGTGAGGCTGTAGGAATACAATGTAACAAGCATGAGATTTTGCACAGCTGGGGGATAAAATGACAAGCACATCATGCCCTATTTCTTCCAAACTATGGAGACAGGCAAAATTAAGCAAATAATCATAAATGAATGTAAGACTGAAACCAAGGCAAGTGTTCTGAATGCATTGTAGTGATGCCTCAAGAATGTATTCATGCAATAGAGGCTGTGACTTAATATCAAAGAGCCGTATGTCTGAGAAGATTCGCTTGAGGAAATAATGTTGGAGCTGAGATCTGAAGGGCGTGTGGAGATGACTAGATACAGGGGCACAGAGAGGATGGGCATGTGGGTGGACACAGAGGTGAAGTGAAAACATCATGACAAGGAGCCAGAGGCAGAGGGACCCAGGCTAAGACTAGGGGGAAGCCTGGAGGAGGAGGCAGGTCTATGGAGCCCAGAGGCCCAGGGGCCATGTGGTGTGAGGTGGGATCTCTGAGGGTAGAGGCTGAGGCCAGGCCAAGCAGGTCACTCACTGTCTTATTTCTACCAAGTGGTGCATACACATCTATTTTCTGATTTTATTTCTACTTGCGCATCTGATGTGGGTGGGAAAGGTGCCTACGGGAGGCAGGCAAGATCTGAGGTCTGGATGAGGCCCTCAGGCCTTACAACCAGTTAATAGAGCTGCTGATAAAACCAAACGCTCCGAGCTCTGGTCCTAGGGATTTTCTCCCAGCATGTAGAGAGTGATAAATTCGTTCCCAGCGTCCCTTCTTCCCAGGATCATGATCACGATAGCAGATGTTGCCTCCAAAACCAACAGAGATGGAAAGTGGGTGTAGTTTTGAGCTGTCAGATGATTTCAAATCCTGGTCTTTTTGTCTGGTGCTTCCTGCTGAATGTTAAACCCTGAAGAGGGGAAATGGTGCCATGTTGCCCATATTCACATATCAAATCAAAATGCTTCACAAAATCAGAGTTTTTATCATACTCAGTTTTAATTGTGATGCTATTTTTAATACAACTGTGTTAACGCTTTTTCATCTAAGTATCAGGAACTTTGTTTTTTATATTCTCTACCTCAGTATCATTCTCTTTATACTGATTTATACAGGTGTATCAGTGACGTCTTCCAAGTACACTACAAATTTACAGAAATGCAAAATATATTTAAGAACGGATAGAAATATCTATAGGTGCTCTGTAAAAAGATTCCTCAAAATCAACTTGTGTCAATCCAATAATCTCTTTTCATAGACAAAAAATTTCCTCAAAACTCCTTTCCTGAAAAAATTTCACCTTCCCCCACCCCAGCAACCCTCAGTTTGTTTCCTGAGATTAAGAGTCTCTTATGGTTTGTCTCCATCCCGATCCCATCTTGTTTCACTTTTTCCTTCCCTACCTACCATGACCCTCCACCCTGCCTCTCAAATTTTTCATATCAGAGAGATCATAAGATAATTGTCTTTCTCTGATTGAATTATTTCACTCAGCATAATACCTTCTTATTCCATCCATGTCATTGCAAATGGTAAGATTTCATTTCTTTTGATGGCTGCATAGTATTCCATTGTGTATATGTATACCACATCTTCTTTATCTATTCATCCATTGATGGACATCTAGGCTCTTTTCATAGTTTGGCTATTGTGGACATTGCTTCTATAAACAATGGGGTGCACATGCCACTTCAGATCACTACATTTGTATCTTTATGTTAAATACCCAGTGTGTGATTGCTGGGTCATAGGGTAGAACTCTGTCTCATGCAGACAGTCTCCTCGCAGAAGAAGTTATCACCTCTGATTCCTGCCATCGTGCAACTCCCCCTGACTCTGGGAGCTTCCCAAGCACAGGTGGTTCTCCTGGACTTAGCAGCTGGAAGGTGGCTCCTTAATTTAGCCTGGGCCATTCTGACCTTGTCTGGGTCAGCCACACACCGGTGGCCCCGACCATCCTGGCAGCTCAGACCACGGATCTTCCTTCTGTAAGCAGTGCAGTGTCTCTCTGTCCAAACCAACTGGGATGCATCTTGTTCTCAGTAATTGAAGGGCCTGACTGATAAAAATTTAATTACATCTTAGTAATTATCAGATGTAGGGTGAAGAGGTAGGTTAGCTCCATTCACTCATAGACGTAAGAAGCTCTTTTTTTCTCTTTGACAGGTTTACATTTATATATCGGATTTTAGGCCTCAGGTAGAAATGTTTTATTAAAAAGTTTAGCAACTCAAAGATGATTAGAAAAATTTCCTGCATTATGAAAAGGTGAAAATTGTTTGGAAAGTTACTCGATTGCTTAGAATATTTGTTACTTTTATCTGATTGTAAAAATAACGTTCACGGAGAGTTAGTTGCACTTAGTCTGCCTTTGCTGCCCCAGCCAGGCCCTATCTTGACCCTGCAAATCTCTCCATTTTGCACATGAAAATGTCAATTAGCCAGCTCACATGACGTAACGAGCGCCAGACTGTGGCTTTTTCACACACGTGTAAAGCTGTCCTTTACTAGCGATTTTGTCAGTGACTTGGTAACTTCAAGTTTTGCTTGTAGTTGAATGCTTCTATTTCTGTTTCTTCTTGAAGATCAACTCCTGTGTTAAGTTTTCCCCCCGTAACATTATATAATATCTCAGCCTTGCCAATCCAATTCAGAAAGGGACATTGTAACTTGCTAGTGAATTATTTATTTCCTCTGGGTCACCCAAAATATTGTGTTCTCAGTGATATTATGAAAATAAGTTCAGAGAGAATACTTTTAATGTGCTATAAATTTCCTGTTATTTTACAATGGGTAATTTGACCTCCAAATTCAAAGCAAATCTTTAAGTGAAAGCTTTCTCTCTTATATGAAGTAGGACAATGGGGAGGGGGACACATTCTCCAACTTTCTTGATTAAAGGTTCAGGAATTATCTGCAGGCTGGAATGTGAATCAAGTGCATGTCCTTAAAGAATGCCACATTCTTTAGAACTCAACACTGTACTTTCTTGATGCCCAGGGTCCCAATAGTCACTCATTCAGCTAAGAGACCACGGAATGCCCCCTGCTCTCCTATGTGGGGACAACTTGTCCAAGGGCATTAGAGCTGCTGCCAGATTTACACTGCGGAGTGCCTGTGGCTTTGGGTCCTGAGTCCTATCTGGAAGGACGACTCCTGTCGTAACAGATGAACATCACACAGCTGATCACTGGCTGGCTATGCCTGAAGGTGGGTCATGAAAACTCATGCACTGAACACCTTGGTTATTTTATGGTCAAAGCCAAACTAATTGGTAAATGCCATGTTTATCATATTTATTTGTGTATCAACTTAGTCACTAGTAAAGGACTTAGAAAACAGGCTATTTTTACATGTGAGTAGAGCTGACACACAGTGGGATGTCTGGTTCAGGGGTACAACATAGTGATTGGGCTTTTCTCTACATTCTGCTGCACTCACCACACATGTAGCTGCCGTCTGTCCTCAAATGACAGTAGTACAGTGACATTGAATATATTCCCTAGGCTGAGCCTTACTCATCCCATCACTGGGAGCCTGTGTCTCCCGCTCCCCTTCATCCATTTTTCCCATCCTCCACCCCTCCTCTCTGGCAACCGACAGTTCATTCTCTGTTTATGGCTCTGATTCTGGGTTTAGTTTGTTTATTCACTTGGAAAATGGACTATTCCTGTTCTCTTTGGCCCCCTTAATAGAACTGATTTGGGTCCACAGTGACACAATGAAGTTCTAAAATTAAATATTACTTTCTTGATAATAATGATGATAATAATTATACAAAAATCAATTTAATTTTACTTAGTAGAATATCTTACACTCTTCCGGAAACATTTGTGTTGTTCTTTCTAATTTGCTTTCTGTAATAACTTCATGAGTTAGGGCAAGATATCACTGTCGCTATCATAGAGATGAGAAAATTGAAGTGTGGCAAGACCTAGTAGATATTGTAAATCCCTGTGACAGATAAATTGGGAGGAGAAATCATATAAACGTATGAGTTTTCAAAGGCTACATCTCTATCTGCCAGTTATTAATGTTTAACTCACTGAGCTTTGCTCTGCTACAGAATTTTAAATTCACTGAGAGAAAAAGAAAAACAAGGTACTGGGTATTTAAAATAATAATAACTTTTTAATTGCAAAAAGGCAGCTTTTTTATATGCAAAGGCCGCTTAACAAAGAGCTCCTATTTAATAAACACCTAGTAGGGAAGTCTGTACACAAGAGTGATTCTCAGAGATACAGGACGGGAAGCAGCAGAATTCCAAGGGAATCTTTTTCAGAGTACTCAATCCCTAAGATTGTGCTGACCTGGATGGTGGGCCCACCTCCGTCAATGCGATGTCATCACAAGGTCCTAGATACTGGGTGGCTTCAACAATACACACGTTTTCTTCACATTCTGGAGGGTGGGAAGTGCAAGATCAAGATGCTGGCAGATGTAGTGTCTGGTAGAACCCTCTTCTTGGGTTCTTCTGGTTGGGAGAAGGCCACCTTCCTGCTGGGTCCTCACATGGCAGAGAGAAGAGCTCTGGTCCCTTCCTCTTCTGTTAAGGGCACGAATTCCATCATGAAGCCTCATCCTCATCCCTCGTCTACACTGAAATACCTCCCGAAGTCTCCACCTCCAAATTCTGTCACACTGGGGGCTAGGGCTTCAGCATGTGAATTGTGGCAGGAGTGGGTTTTACCCCATGTATCATGTTGCTGGTGGGATACGTCATTAGGTGCAGCTGACTGAGAGCCAAATACATGTTGCCCATCAGGGACACGTATCAGCCAGGGAATCCTCGTGGCTTCCCACACCTGGCTGATCAGCAGAAACATGTGATTCCGTAGACTAGAGAAGTCTGGAAACCTCTGGAATACACAATATCATCATCATCATCATTATCATCCAACCTGAACTCATACAGTGATCACATTTCAATGACAATGCAGTTTAAATAGGAAGACCCCTCAATAAAATAAAATAAAATAAAATAAAAATTAAATTAAATAAAAACAAATAAATAGGAAGACCCCTATGGGTTTCCCAAAGGAGGCTCATCAGTTTAAAAGGTCTGTAGTGGCTCAAGAAGACTTCTGGAATTTGGTGGTTGGTCCCCTGGTTCCCAGCACTGTGCCTTGGTGCTCCGAAAACCTTGGCTCTGATTCATTCTCAAGCTCAGTCCACTTTGTCCAGACACACCACCACAGCCCTTCCAGCCGCAGAGCAGAACTCCAAGTCTGCTTGATTTGATTTCTTGGGGGTGGGGAGAATGTTTTCTGAGGAATCCTCAGTGCTGTGTGCGGGGGGCGGTGCACACTGTCAGGTGTGGAACCTGGGACTTTGATTTGCCCTCTGGTGGGAAGTGGTATCAGTCCGCTCTGCAGCGGAGCAGATACGGAAATGGCAAGAGGAAGGAGTTCAGTGCATTCACCGCCATCAGTGTTGGCTGTCTTGGTAGAATATGCACAGAGCCTAAAAAAGAGGCCTGCTCTAGGGAAGTCTCTGGACAGATCATCAAGACTTGGAAGAACCCACAGAAGCGTGTGACAGGGCTTCATTTAATTCCCCCACGACAGTTCTATGAGGCAGCGTTTATTATCATTGGCATCTTGTAGATGAGGAATGGAAGACAGAGTGGTTAAGTCACTTGCCTGAGGTCACACAGTAGATGGAAAGCTGGAAGGACAGTCCTGGTAGCCCACTGCCATGGTCCAGGCTCATCACCACTACACTGTATTGACTCTTAACTCTGTGACACTGTTAAAGTGATAATAAACATTACCTATTAACCTAAAAGGGTTTTGTGGTGAAGTGAGATTGGAAGGATTGACTTCCTTATGCATTTCTCAGGACTGTTCATCTTTGGTCGGGGTAGATGGGTTTGGTGGAACGTCCCCAGAAGCCAGGATTCTGCAAAACACATTACAGGAAGAGCTGAGACTGGTGATTAAAGCAGCCAGCTTCTGTATGCCAGTGTATTCTTGCCAGAAAGAAGTTTCACAGATAGGTTGAAAACATTACTCTTTTGGCAGAAAGCACTCACCCAATCCAACCAATTGCTCATGTCAGTGAATCACTAAGAGTCTGTGGAAATCAGACCTAGAACAGCCTTCCCTGGACCAGATGTTCTCTGGTGTCCACACTGTCCATGGAGATTGCCTCCCTCTCTCAATGTCCAACCCAAAGGCTCCTCCCTCCATGAAGATTTCTTCTTTTCCTTGTCCAACACCTTCTGTCAACATATGAAATACAAAGTGGCTTAGAACAGCAGCTCACATGAAGACTTCACGTGTTATCTGGCGAGAAGCAGTCTTTGTTCGTGTTCTCAGACTCCCCTACGGGTCTTCAGCTCTGTAGATCAGAACCACAGTGACACCTCCCAGAGAGTCCCTAAACATCCGTGGCCTTTGAAGTTCTCGTCTGTGTTCAGTGAATGAAAACCTGTTGATGTGGAAATTGCTTTAGATGGGTATTTACTTTCCTTCAGGTGTAAATATCATTTTGCTCTATTATGTTCTATTATTATTAATAACATTAATTAAGAGTTAAAAATTTAAAAAATACATCTCTAAGTCAATCATATGTATAAACCCTTGACCATTTTCATTCTGCCTGATATCATCCTTGGAAATACCATGTACACATTAATTTTATGTCATTTTGACTATAACTCAGATATAGTTTTTTGCATTTTGAAATATTTTATATTTTTAGAACAGTTTAAATTCACATGAAAATTGAGAAGGGGTGCTTGGGTGGCTCAATGGGTTAAAGCCTCTGCCTTCAGCTCAGGTCATGATCCCAGGGTCCTGGGATCGAGCCCTGCATCGGGCTCTCTGATCAGCAGGGAGCCTGCTTCCCTTCCTGCCTCTATGCCTAATTGTGATCTCTGTCTGTCAAATAAATAAATAAAATCTTTAAAAAAAATTGAGAAAGTACAGAGATTTCCCAAATATTCCTTGCCCCGACACCTGCACATCTCACTGCATTGTCAGCATCACTTGCTGAAGTGGGACATTTGTAATGACTTAGGGACCTACATCATGATCATATCGTGGTATTTCATTCAAGAGACACCCCATAAATTACATGTCTTCCACTAATATTAGACACCCAAGTTGTGCTTTCTTTTTCCCATTACAGTAAACACAAAAAGTAAGTTTATGAGTTTACAATACACACTAAAAAGAGTTGCAGCATTCATGGCTGGGGGACAGTTGTGCTCCCTGCTAGAATGAAGTATGGGAGCTTATTTCTAAATGTCTTTTTTTGCTAATCTAGCATAAATATAGAAAAGAAAGTTAGTGGAAGAAATCCCATAATGACAAAATATGCTGACAGAAATGCAGAAAAAAAATCATTTAGTCATTGTTCTGTATTTATTGTTTTGCTCAGAATTTGAAATATGGAATGGAAAGAGATTATCTAAATCAAGTTTTGTTTTATGCAGAGATATACAGATTCAGAGACGTTTGTGGGGCTTAAGTAATTGGGCTGAGGAAACACCGGAGCCAGTGGGTAGAGTCATTGGATAGAATAGAACATAAACACACATGCACATGGCATGAACTGATGAACCAAGAAAAGAGCCGCTCCAACATACTGGCCTTTGCGCATCGCACGATGTTTTCCTAAGAGAACCAGCCTTAAACCTGCATTAAAAACCTGAAGTGGTTGGGGCGCCTGGGTGCCTCAGTGGGTTAAGCCTCTGCCTTCGGCTCAGGTCATGATCTCAGGGTCCTGGGATCGAGCCCTGCATTGGGCTCTCTGCTCAGCGGGGAGCTGCTTCCCCCCTCTCTCTGCCTGCCTCTCTGCCTCCTTGTGATCTCTGTCTGTCAAATAAATAAATAAAATCTTTAAAAAAATGAGGTTCTTTAAAAGAAAAAAAAAAACTGAAGTGGCTTTTTGACTTGCTGGAGCACAGAGAGTAGGGGAGGGGGGTTTTGGGAAGTCATGTGACCCTGGGGCTCCGGAGGAGGCTGGACTGACCTCATGCCCTCTTTGTCTATTGGCTTTTCTTCTTTCTTGTCTACCTTTCTTTTCTCTCTTTTCCTTCTTCCCTCCTTCTTTCTTTCTGTGATTCTACTGTGGAGGGCCTACCGCATGCCTGACCCTCTTCCAAGAGCTGGGGACACACACACACACATAGACCCTTGTTCCCACAGATCTTACATTCTGGTGACGGGAGTCATAAAATAGAGGGACGCATCTAGAAACAGGATAATATCAGATCTTGGTCATCAAAGTGGAGTAGGGGGATATGCTGGTGATTGATGGAGGGTATGTATGTGTGTCACACTTTAGACTAAGTAGTCCGGAAAAAGTACTTTGAGGAACGAAAGATGAATTAAGACTTACAGAGCACTCATTCATTAATAAGACACATTAATGAGATGGTCACAGGTCAAGTTTTTCAGGCAGAAGAAGCAGCAAATGCAAAGACCCAAGAATGATGTTGTGGGTTCAAGAAGCCCAGGGTGGCAGGGACGTGGTAAATCACACTTGGAGAGAAGCAAGTCCTGAACCACCTGTCGTCTGGGGTGGGGAATAAATAGAGACCTCTGAGGGAATCAGAGACTGGTTCGTATGCAGTAGGACTGACTGCGGTGGTTCTAAAGAACTTGAACTGCCAGAGGAAGCAGACCATGGTGCTGCCAGTCCTTAAATGTGCACCGTGTCGCATCCTTCCCACTGGCCAAAATGTGCATTTGCTAACTGAATTAGATTACGTGTTAACAGTCAGTTTATAAGAGCTGGGTGCCCAAAGTGTTGTATTTGTCATGCCAGAATGAACAGACAGAATAATGCTTGTAAAACTTAATTGTTCACTGGGAAAGAATTCCTTGATGGCACAGTTGATATTTAATTTAACGAGTTAATTGAGGGATAACTCTTCATTTTAGAAAATCAATTTACCATCCAATTCATTAAGGCAAAAGAAATAAAAGGCAGTGTCTGATTATGGAATGAGAAACACATGAACAAATGGGGTATGGAGCTGCCTTGTCTTCAGACATTTGTCAGGGAAAACCCAAGAGGACACTTTCATGTTGGAGCTCTTAAAAATAGAATCTCAAAAGGCAAGGTGGATTAAAATACATCCTATTTTATGTGAATAGTTGATTCAGTTTATGAAAGAATGTTAAATCTTCAAGTTCCTTCATATTTTTGAAGAAAAGCAGGTTGGTGTCCTTGGAAAATGAGCCTCAGATGGAATTATTGCCCCAGTGGGAAATCTTTCAGGTGGATTTCATCTAATTTCTTCAAGCTCTGAGGTGATCTGAGTTGACTACAAACCACTTGTAGTTTGAATCACACATTTGTGCTTCTCTGTAATATTTTGTGTATCATTCTATATGGAATGACTTGATTAGATGACTGTGCTCTTGAAGGTGGAGAACACATTTCTCTTTCTGCTTCTTGATATTCTATGGAGTCTAGACTTGAGGTAATATGACAAACTTTGTAATCCAACATGGCTTCTATGGGGTTTTTTTGTAGGTTTTGGTTGGGATACTGGAATGAAGTAAATAGGGATGGAAAAGGATGGTCTTGGAGTCAAACAGACCCTCAGCCCATTTTTAGGACATTTCATGGGGCACAGCTGTACCTCGTTGGTACTTGTTTTCTGTAGGTGTTTGCCACTACAGCAGCAGAACCAAGCACATGCAACAGAAACTATGTGGGCCTCAAAATATAAAATATATGACCTATGTAGAAAAGGTTTTCCAGTCCACGAATAGCCATTTTGTTGGTGCTTTGGTGTGGTTAAAAAAAAGTACCTAGATTTCCAACTAGATTTAAAGATTTAATTTTTGTGTTTGTACTAATTTTTTAGAAGACATGATGTGAAAATCTAGCAACATTACATTCCTACAGGACATGATGGTTACCTCTGTAACACTTATTGGGTAATCCATTTGTTCCTCACTAATATGAAATATCACATTGAATATATACCTAGGGCCTTGTTTAGAGTATTAAATCACATAACATTTGTTAAGCTTTTGCTAAAAGGATAAAGACTTTCTTAAGCATTTTATTGGCAGAATTTTAGTTAGTATACACAATAACTCTATGCTATGTATATTTTTATTATCCTATTTCCCCTTCAATATCCCTGTTGTACAGATGAAGGAACTGAGGTGTGTACATGTTACATAATGTGTCCAAGGTCATACAGTTAAAAAGCTGTGGAGAAAGCACATTTTATAGATTTAAAAGAGATGAAAGTGACAACACTTAAGTGAATTTTGAATGAAGTTGAATGAATGTATAAAATTCTTTTGTATGTATTTTAGTCATTGCTCTCTGTTGTGTTTGTTTAATTATACAACACTTGAGAGAGTCTTTTTTTTTTAAGATTTTAATTATTTATTTGACAGACAGAGATCACAAGTAGGCAGAGAAGCAGGCAGAGAGAGAGGAGGAAGCAGGCTCCCCACCAAGCAGAAAGCCCGATGCGGGGCTCAATCCCGGGACCCTGGGATCACGACCTGAGCCGAAGGCAGAGGCCTTATCCCACTGAGCCAACCAGGCACCCCTAATTATACAACACTTATATGGTACCAAGCTCTATTTTAGGCACATTAAAATTAAGCCACCTAAACCTCCAAATAACCTTAGGAGGTCGGTATTGTCAGTACTGTCAATATTTAGACAGTACGGCATGGAGACACAGAGAGATTAAGTGGTTTCTTGAAGATCGTCAAACAAGGAGGCATCCAAGCTGGTATTTAAACATAGGAGACTTATTTTAGCGTCTTTGCTTTTCTCTAGAATTCAGATTTTGTTACTATGATTTGTTCTAATAATCACAGATGTGTATGTATCTAAATATTAAAAAATAAGCAGTTGCTGACCCATAGGGAGCATCAAGACTGAGATTGAATTTTTAATATAATTATTTAAGTAGGAATCCCCCCCAAAAATCACTAAATCAAGTGGTATTAATAAAAAAAGAAAAGAAATGAAAAGAAAAAGCCTTGCTTTGTATTCTTCAACACACCGGAGTGTGAAATGTAGTCTCCTTGGTTGAAGAGGCAGATTTACACGATATAAACTTGCGGAAAGAACCGGCTGTGTGAGTGACCAATCCTGGAAATACTTTGAAACTTAGAAACAGCAACTCCAATTGTGAAAGAGTTCAAAGCATTAAATGTAGGTTTTTGTGGGTTTTTTGTTTTGGGGTTTTTTTGGTGCGTTTTTTGTTTTGTTTTGTTTTGTTTTTTGAGTAAAACTGGCTTCACTTTTCTCCCCTAACTCTTCGTTTTAACACTGCCTTTGGAAGGAGTACCTCACAGTCACCTAATCTGTATAAATACACCTGAAATATTCCTTACAAGTTATGAATCTTCTTGTATGCTTTATTGAAATTTGGATGTGTCAAATACAGTGAAATTGGATTTTAAACCTTAGCAGAAAAATCACCTGTGGATTCCATAGAGGCTGAATTGATTTCAGACACGCCATGTCTTCATCCCACATCTGAGTGCCATGGCGGCTCTGGGCCCTGGGAGCCTCAGCCGTGATCAGGCTGGGCAAAGCTGCATACTGGGGCTCCCGGCTCTTTCCTGGGAGCAGACCTCATGAAGCTGGAAGGTGAGTATTTCTGTTTCCTAGTTGTTGCCACTTGGCAGTAGGACTTGAGCTTTTCACGGGAAGATGCTGGTGTTGGTCATTCCAAACTGTGCTCACAGTGAGGTCAGAGTCCATGTCACGGGAAGAACTCAAGGTGAATTATTGAAGGAAATACTGCCAGAGACATATTGCATTCTGGACCGTTCAGTTTGGTATCTTTAGTGACTTCTGACTTCCCGAGAGCCCAAACTGAAATCAGTTTTAAATGGTTGGCCTCGCTTAAAATGGGGTTTGAAGAAGATGATTTACTGGGTCACTGACTGAGGACCAGCTTGAAAAGACTTTCATTGCTCACACTCTGCTGCTAGTCCGAGGCAGGGGCAGCCCTGGGTGGGCTGAGCTACCATCACGATGCTGTATCTTGAGTTTCTGAAATGCCGAATCGCTCTTTGTTACTGGAAGAGAAAATATTATTTTATTTATTTATTTTTAATTATTCAGTGTTAGGTCTCCAAGTTTGAAATGAGCAGTCGGTGAGCAAAGGCGTTTACAATAAGCAGATACACATCATTCTTTGCATTTTTAAATGCCTCCTTAGCTCTGATCATGGGAAATGATTAGATGAAAATGGTGGGGTATTTTTTTTGAGAAGCACTTAAAATACTATAATTAAGTTTATTTTTTATTTTTATATCAATACTACATTTTCATTTGATAGGTGGTAAAAATTCAGATCGCTGTTTCAAATAATCATATTAGAAACATAATACCATAGGAATTAAAATGCAAGACGTCAACACAGCTCATCTGTTCAAAGACAACCTTTCCTTTAAGTAATGATGTATGTACGCTCTAGTGGAACATTTGTTTATTTACCTTGCATTCCACGAGAATATTTGTATCTGAGGGACCGACAGACATGCTAGTGCCAATATGCTGATATTTTATTCAGAACCACATCAGTGCAGCACCCAAATATTGTGAAAGTTTGATAATGCGTAATAATAATTCGTGGCATTTTAGTCACCAAACCAACACCAGATATTTGGTGCATACTGATTAAGGAGGAATATGTGATATAACTTTTCCTAACATTTATATATTAGAGCAAGGAAACCTGAATGCCAGATCGCTTAGTTCCCTTTGGCTTTGTTTTCTCCTTTCTGTGTACATGTTTATTTGTAGGAGAAAGATGTTTGCCACTGACTAGCTGCTCAACAACTGTGTGAAGCTGGATGGCTTGCAGAATCATTGAGTATTCTGGATAAAGTGGTTTACAAGGTCATCTTGTGAGTCTACTATTAGGATCCTTGAATCTCCATGGAGATACTAGAATCATTTGTCATCATAGTCTTTCCTGCTTTTTTTTTTTTAGGATTTTATTTATTTATTTGAGAGAGAGAGAGTGAGAGAGAGAGCATGAGAGGGGAGAAGGTCAGAGGGAGAAGCAGACTCCCCATGGAGCTGGGAGCCTGATGCGGGGCTCAATCCTGGGACTCCAGGATCATGACCTGAGCTGAAGGCAGTCGTTTAACCAACTGAGCCACCCAGACACCCTTTCCTGCTTTCTTGAATGGTATATCCTTTTCCCCACTTCTGAGTTCAGGCCCGAATTAAAATTATCTTCTCATGGGCTTCTTACCCCTATGGAGGAGCCTCCTTTTCCTGCTGGTGCTGCAGAGTCTTTCTTTGGTAGCAGCTGCTGTTGAAGGAAGGGAGATGCTCCTTCCTGGGCTGGCCAGTTAAGAATTAAAAAGTGTTATGGAGTAAAGCAGGTCTTGTGACCTGTGATACCCTCTCTAGTGAAAATTCTAGGTTGTGATCAACTTACCTCTCTGTAAGTTGAAAACTGTGTTTTTCTCTGTCTTTCTCAAACATTTTTCACATTTCCCCTGTAGGCAGACTTGTTAGGAATTTTTCCTAGACACCTTCCTTGGAATCTAAATACTGTAGATAAACTGTATTTGTTTATGCTCTGTGCTTTCTAGTGGAACATTTTTTTTACTATACAACCCATGTTGTGTGTGTATTTGTGGTTTACAGTTAGGAAGTCTTAGATTTTTTTCACCTCCAAGGACCAAAGTTTGCCTTCTTTGATAGCTCGTGTTCTACCTGAAGAGCTAACAAATTAGGAAAGGCCCACTTCCGAACCTTCAGGCAACTGTGGAAGACCTCACAGTGTCACAGTGTGTAGCAGCAGGGAGAGGAAATGTTTTCCTCATTATAAATTAGAGAATTTTGAGAGCTGGCATATAGTGTACTTTGTTAAAAAAAAAAAAGTTTAGTTCATCACAAAAATTTGGCAACATCAGAGTTGAGTGGGTGGAAGACAGTGTAGACAGTGGTTTCACAGAGCAAAGGGAGGATGACATCAGTGGGAACAACGAGCATGTAGTGAGCACATACTGTGTACCTCACCTTCACTCGCACGGTTCACTCAACCCTTTCAGCAAGTTTCTGAAGTGCTATCATCAAATTAGTTTTATAGATGGTGACACTTTTCCGTAGAGACGTGAATCAGGTGAGGTTGGGTAGCTGGCTCCAAGCTGGGGCTCCAGCTACACGCCCTTACTCAAAGGTGATAACACCTTCTAGAGCTGAGAAGACATTTGTCTGGGAATGAGTTCATTGCTGGCAAGGCAAGGAGTCATGGAGGGATTGGTGTTGTTATTTTAAACTTCATCTTTTTAGAAGATCCTGTTCCACTGTCTTCTGGGTAACTAAGAAGGGACTCTGTCTGGTATGTCAAAGATGCATGTGTCATGGGTGAGGGCTGAGTTCTGCTAGAAATCATGTGTAATATACATCCATTGTAGAGTCTGTATTTGTTTTACAATATACTTGACTTATATGGATGCAAATGTACATTTCTTCACAACCAGTGTTGGCTCAGCCTGTCCCCAGGTTCCTCCCTTCCTTTTAGCTGTCCTTTCGTGATTTTCCTGTTCCACACTGGACCTCTTGTCTATGTTATCCCATTGTCCCCAGGAGGAAAATCTTAGGGCACACTATAATTTTAATCTCTTTTGTTAATTTTTGTATACCTAACACTTATAATTCTTGGCATATAGGATGGACTCAGTGAATATTTGTTAAATAGTTAAATGATGGATGATCACAGAGGACCACATGCTTTCAGCACTCCTTTTACCATGGGAGTTAACTGTGTATTTATTCATACAGACAGTAACCTCAACAACACACTGGGGAGTGGTCACTTTGTCTTTGCCAGTGAATTGGGTCATAAACTTTGGATATTAATATGTCCAGGTTTCTCCTTTAAGGTGGTAGACTGAACACAGGCATAAAACCCCAGTGGAATATTAGTAAAGAAGTACCAAAGGTGATAAAAATTTTAACAATAAAACATCAATGGTTGAAAGAGATGTCAGCAGAATTTCTGGAAGACAAAAAGCTTATGAAGGCCTGTTGGTGGGTGAAACAGAGCTGAAAGCATGCAGAAGGGAGCTGCATGAGAACCGATTTTCCTAGGGGACCAGTGGTGTGGGGAGCTGGGTCTCACCTGTCTGGGATTGTGCTCATGTCTTCCCAGGTATGACTTCAGAGATATGCTGACAGCTTGAAATTGGCCATGTTGGGAGAACACATAGAGGCCTCCCTCCCTTCTCGTCAGCTAGTTGTTAAGCATTTACCAGCACAACATTGAAAGGAACCCCACGGAAAACTCAAGCTTTGGGTAAATTTGTCCAAAAGGTAAGAATGAAGGGTGAGCCCAAAAAAGGGAGTAGTGATAATTGAAGGTCTGGAACAATGGTGCCAGTTGGTCCTTATTCCTTTTACCCTATTTCTGCAAGCTGTTTGCCATTTGCTTCAATGAAATACCCTAGAGGGTTCTCCTCCAAAGCAGTGGTTCTCAAACCTTAGCCGGCTTCGTGATCACCTGGAGGCTCATTCAGGCACAGATTCCTGGGCCTCACTGCCTAACAAGGTTGTTCTGGAGCGGACGACAATAAGGCCCAGTTCGCAAGTTCCAGACACTGCTGCTGCTGCTGCTGCTCTGGGACCACATGTGGAGAACCGGTGTTCCAAAGAAATTAAAGGAGAACTTGGGCCGGATATTGGCATTGTACATTAAAGTGCTTCTCATTTGGACACCCAAGGTGTCCATCAGCCGCATCCTAACGTTAGCCTCGCATGCCACACACCTCCGCCTTCGGAGACAGTCTGTTCGCTTTGCCCTTCAGCTGAGAGGACTGATGAGGAAACCAAACTAGGCATTCTGTAGCTTTCTGGAACCAATCTCATCTTCCTGGTAGGGAGTAATCATTCTACAGACATGTAATGCAACCTCTTCATTAGTCTTCAACTTTACCGTCAGCCTTTCGTCAGAACATAGATGATGTGCTCATGTTTACAAAATAAACTCTGTGCTATGAATGTTAACATAATCATAGGGGAAATGGCAGAAATTGGAGATCAAAGTTGGGAAGACAGGCAGAAAAAAAAGAATACAAATCTAAATATTTTACACAGTTAACATCTAAAAGACTGGTTAAAGTTGATAGCAAGATATATAGAGTTACAGTATCTTATTCAACCTTACCAAGGCAATCAATAAAGAACTGGAAAATTTTGCACGTCTCAAAAATAGGGAGGATGAAGAAAGAAGTATCATGAAATAACTCCTCATTTGTTTATAGTAGGGGTAGAGTTTGGTAAAAGTAAAGAAAGAAAGAAACGGAGACAGAAGCATATTATTGAGGGTTTTTGATGTAACAGCCAGAAGTAAAGACAGACGTGGTTAAAAGCAATGACCTCTGAGGAGAGGATAGTGGGTGTGGAAATTGGGGACAGCCCTAGAGCTTCACATCATCACCCTGGGCTGTCTTGTAACTCAAATGGACGTGCGAATGTATTGTTGTTGTTCTTTAAAAATGTCATTTCTATTGAGATGACTTCTTGTAGGTATGGACAGTCTTGAGCATTTATACTTTACAGCTTCATTTGAAAATGGAAAATGGATACACAAGCCTTTTTATTACAGAAGGGCTGGCAGAAAATAGGCTATTCTTTGTAAATAAAATCCTGGCCTGCTCACAGAATGCTCACGGTAGTTGACTGAATTCAACTTCTTCTTTGAGTCTTTGGAGATTACCAGTAACAATACAAGCAGATCAAGAGGATGTTGGCTTCTGGGTCAGTGGCTTCTAATAGACATAAAACCAGATTGCAAATGGTCCTAACACCCAAGCACTCTAAAGTTGTTTGAAATCTGAATCCACACATTGTCAGCTTTAGGTTAGGCCAATAATCTGCCCTGTAAACTGCCCTGTGATTTGAAGAAAATAGTATTTTTAGTCTGGCAATTTCCAGTTGTAAAGAGGTGAATTTATTCAGTGTTTTTCAAAGACTGTAATGGTCTCTGGCTTTATGTTTGCCGTGCATTACGAAGAGCTATGATGATGAAATCCCACATGCGATTGCATCCGGTTGCCCTTCTGTCGGCTAAATCCATTTGTTGTTGATTCTATCCTTCAGTAACAGTAAGTGGTTAATGAAACTATGGCCCACCTTTCATTTCAAGGTGCAAACTTTTAATATATATGTGGCTTGATGGCCTTCCTGGGCCAAAAAGTGTATTTATTCATCAGTTTTATGATCTGTTATGATCGAGAATGAGTCATGCCTCAGTATCTGTCGCTTGCAAGACCTTGACACAATCATAATGAATACATTTTGCATTCTTGGTGGCTGTTTATTAACGTGTGAGACCGTCTACATTGAAGATAATGGGAAAGAATGTCTCTATCAGCTGAGAAAGGCTGGCAAGGCAAGTGGTGAAAGCCGGCACTTCATTTTCCTCTGTCGTTTAGGCTGGAGCACAGACGCACTGCCTCTGAAGTATATTGTTAGTAGCTTTCCCTGGCATGACAACAGTTTTTCCCAAGAATCTGCATACACTCTGCTTCTTTGTCAGTAGCAGGTCGCTGGGAAGATAGGGATGGGACGTGCTGAAGCCACATTGAATTTCCTGTACTGTATAATTAATCAAACATCCCTTGGATCATTATTGACCCTGTTGTTGACAGATTCTTTCCAAGTTTGTTCTTTTAAGTATGGGGAATAAAATGAACGGGATAAATGATAACTTTTTATCTTAAAGAGCTTCCTAGAAAATTGAAGTGGGTTTTTTTTTAAGATTTTATTTATTTGACAGAGAGAGAGATCACAAGTAGGCAGAGAGGCAGGCAGAGAGAGAGAGAGAGAGAGGAGGAAGCAGACTCCCCGCCGAGCAGAGAGCCCGATGTAGGGCTTGATCCCAGGACCCTGAGATCATGACCTGAGCCAAAGGCAGAGGCTTAACCCACTGAGCCACCCAGGTGCCCCGAAGTGGGTTTTTATTTTTGTAGTTGAAGACCGTGACTTCACTTCTTCACTCTAGTTTGGAAATTCTTTCTTGCAAATTTTAGGTGGTGTTAAATGTCTATACACGAATCTCAGAATCAATTCCATTGTGTTTGACTTCAGTGGAACAACGTTCTATATCAGCTCTCGGAAAGTACTCCCAATACCATGCTTCTTATTGAATGAAAAGTAACATCTTCCTTCTTATCTCCAGAAATGCTTCTTCCAACCTTGAAACAATATCCCTGAAAGGGTCTAGGAAAGGTGAGTGTGTAGAATATTTTTGGTATAGACTGGTTTGGTAAGACAGAGACCGAAAACAAGCATTTACTATTTTTTGGACTAGATTTGTATGTGGTCTTACCAAACCATTTAACTTCTCTCTCATTCTGATTTTTATTTACATCTGTAAAAAATTAATGTCCAATGACTCTTTTTATTCTAAAACTTAGGGTTTGTCAAGAAAGTAGATAGCTGTGTTAGTGAGGATATTTCTAAAATTCATAGACATTGGTTATTAGTAGAGGGAATAGAAAAGAGCATGAGTCCCCTTCTGTGTGGTCTGTGGCTACTTTCTTTTACTGGCAGCACTTCCCAGCTTTTACTAAAGCTTTCTGCAGTTAGTGCCTTGGTCAGTGCTGATGTTCAAATCGGTGAACATTCAGACCGTGGATGGGGGCAACTGGGACAACTTGTGGGGTTGCTATGTTGTGTATTTTCCTCTTACACCAAGGGGTCCATATGGCCATCAGGAAGAAGGAGCATAATCTGTAGGGCATGAAAAGAAAGGAGCCGAAGAAATGGAAGTGGTGACCTTTGTAGATACGTGAGGGGTGGATGTGGTTGCATCAGAAGATTTCAGATCCAGGTTTATGGAAATCATGGTACTGATATATACCAGCACAGCTACTGAGAAAATGCTGTGGGTGGGAGAAACTACTGGAAGTCAAAATATGCAAAGGAGGCTCTTCTTGTGACTCTGAATTCCTGCTCTTTTGATCCTCACCCTATTCTTGGTAGTTCCAGAGGAAAGCTCCCCTTCCTCTTTTTCCTCTGCTCTTCATTTGCCATTCCCCCAGCTTATCGCTCCCTCAGAAATAACGGAGTAAACCTGTCCTTCTCAACAGGGCATCCAAATTCAACCTTCCTTTTGTTATGTTGGCCTTTATTTTAAAAATAAATAATTGGAGATGAGTACAAACCACTCATAATGATTTACTTTTAAAAAGTCATGTCATGATTGTTTGGAGGAGAAGATTCATAATAGCTAACATACGTTATAAATCAGTAAGGCAGAAGAAAACCTCCAGGGAGAGCAGACCCGAAATTGGATTTGCTCTGACATAGTGAGAATGCCATCAAAATGTGCAGTGACATTTGTACATGTCATAAAGGTGGTTATTCTGCATCTAAGCTCTGACAAGGTTAGACCTCAGGTGCTGTCTTTAAGGTTAAGAAAATCAGCATTGACAGCAGTAGGTTGGGTTTAAAGAAATTCAAATGTTTAAGCATTGACGAGATTGTCTGGGAGAAGAATATGGGACAGGGAAGGCAGGCATGATGCTGAGACTCAGACTCATCATGGATGAGGAGGGGAAGAGATGTTATGTGATCAGAGTTCAGTGATACGTCAACCACGGGCAGTGAGCTACTGAAATCGCTATGTTTAACAAAGTAACTTTAAAAAGATAATAATTAGCAGGATGGAAAGAGGCTGCTGTGTTTCTGCCTGGGCATCTGTGCATACCCACTGACTTAATCCTATAAAAACATCAAATTAAAGACTAATATATATGCGTTTCATGTAGTACTAAATGCACTGGCAACTGGAATTAAAATGAAGATTATACCAAAAATAATTTTGTGAAAGCAGAACAAAGTTGGAGGCCCTGCTTTGCCTGGTTTCAGGACTTACCATGAAAGTTGCAGTGACTGAAGATAATGCTGTGTTGGCATGAGGACAGACATGTAGATCATTGGAACAAAGCAGACACCAGTAGTAGGTCCACACATATTTGTCAATTGATTTTCGTCAAAGGTGACAAGGCAATTAAATGGGGATTGGCTAGCCTTATCAAAAATGGTGTTAGGGGACGCCTGGGTGGCTCAGTTGGTTGGACGACTGCCTTCGGCTCAGGTCATGATCCCGGAGTCCCGGGATGGAGTCCCGCATCGGGCTCCCAGCTCCACGGGGAGTCTCCTTCTCCCTCTGACCTTCTCCTTGCTCATGTTCTCTCTCACTGCCTCTCTCTCAAATAAATAAATAAAATCTTTTAAAAAAATGGTGTTAGGACAATGGGCTATCCAAATGGAAAATAAATGAATATCGGCTCTTTCTTCACGCAATACATAAATAACAAACCAAGAAAGATCATAGACATAAATGTAAAAGTAAAAATTAAAAATCTTCTAGAGGAAAACATCTTTCTGATCTTTGATAAGCAAAGGTCAAAGCATAAAAACCAAACTCTGAAGGAAAACAGAACTGCATCTAAATTAAAAACTTCTGCTCTTCTAATGATACCACTAAGAAAATAAAAAAGGCAGATCACAAACTGGGGGAAAACCTTTCTAATATATATACACTTGTCACAAAGGAGCTGTATTCGGAATACATAAAGGACACCTACAAGTCAAGGATAGGAACTAACAATGCAATTTAAAAAATGCACTTAAGATGTGAAGAAACACTTCACAAAAGAAGATATACAAGGGCCAGTCAATACATAAAAAGATGCTTGACATCATTAGTTAAAAGGAAAATGCAGGGGCGCCTGGGTGGCTCAGTGGGTTAAAGCCTCTGCTTTCGGCTTAGGTCATGATCCCAGGGTCCTGGGATCGAGCCCCATATTGGGCTCCCTGCTCAGCGGGGAGCCTGCTTCCTCCTCTCTCTCTGCCTACTTGTGATCTCTGTCTGTCAAATAAATAAATAAAATCTTAAAAAAAAAAAAAAAAAAAAGGAAAATGCAAATTAAAACCACAGTGAGATATTATTAGACACCACTAAAATTAGAACGCCCTGAAAATACCAAGAGTTTGGTGAAAATACAGAGCAGCTGGAAATTTCCTACATTACTTTTGGAAATTTAAAATAGAAAACCACCATGAAAAAGAACTTGACAATCTTTACAAGGTTAAATATACACTTACCATAGGACCCAACAATCGCACTTGTGCACATTTCCCCAACATAAATGACACATATATTCTTACACATACTTATAGGTATGTGCTCATAGCAGTCCTATTCATAATAGCTGCACATCAGAAGTACGCAGGTTTCCTTAAACAGGAGAAGAGCTAGACAAACTGCGGTATATTCACATAATGGAATATTATTCAGTATTTAAAGGGACCAATCTATTCATTTGTGTGACACATGGATGAATATCAGGAAAATAATTGTGATGGCTAATTTTATGTGTGAACTTGGCTGGGCCATAGTGCCCAGATATTTGGTCAAACATTATTTGGATGTTTCTATGAGAGTGTTTTTGGTTAAGATTAACATTTAAATCAGTGCACTTTGAGTAAAGCACATTGCTCTCCATAAGGTGAGTGGGTCTCATCTGGGTAATTGAAGGCCTTTGTAGAACAGGAATGACCTGCTCTGAGCAAGAGGGAATTCTGGCCACAGGAGGCATGTGTCGTGAAGTGCAGTATTGGTTCCTTCCTGGGTCTCCAGCTTGCTGCCCACCCTGCAGGTTTTGGACTTGCCAGCTTCTAAAATTGTATGACCCAGCTGCTTGACTCTACACACACACACATACACACGCACATGCACACATGCACAAACATACACGTGCACACTTGCACGCATGCATACACATGCACACATACACCCTATTGATTCTACTTCTCTGGAGAATACAGACTAATGCAAATATGCGAAAAAGAGCAGCTCTACAAAAAACATGCACACAGCTGAGCCTTTCACAATATGGGTGTGAACTGCACGGTCCACTTACATGCAGATTTTTTCCTATAAATACAGAACAATACTGTAAGTGTATTTTCTCTTCCTTATGATTTTAAAAACATTTTCTTTTCCCTAGCTTACTGTATTATAAGAACATAGCATATAATATATATGTATATATCATATAAAATATATGTTAATCAACTGTTTATGTCATTGGTAGGGCTTCTTTCTGATCAAAAGGAGGCTATTAGTAAAGTTTTCAGGGGAGTTGAAAGGTACACATAGATTTTTTACTATGTGGAGTGTCGGTGCCCCTAACTCCTGGGCTGTCCAAGGTCAGCTATACTGTAGAATTATATTTATATGACCCTCTGGAAAAGCCAAATTTAATCTATGATGACAGGAAGCAAGTCAGAGGTTTCCTGAGGCGGAGTCTGGGGAAAAAGGAACACAGGGTACATTTGGTTTGATAGTCTTTACTTTGGTAGTGGCAATGATTACACTTATATATAAATTTGTCAAATTTTTTCAAGAGATCCACTTAAAATGGGTGTATTTATTGTATGTAAATTATGCTTACATAAAGTTGCTTTTAAAAATACAAAGTTTAGAAGAAAGGGAAAGTTCTGCACAGACTTAGGGTTGTTTCATCGGGAAGTAAATGAAGGCATTTCTAAATGAGGAAGTGTGGATGGCAACGTCTGGCATCGTGGAAAAGGAAGATGGAGCTAATCTCAGGGCTTGGTTGCTGGTCATGGGGAAAACATCCCAAACTTCAGCCCATGGAGGGGTTCAAAAAGCATTGGAGAAACTTAAATATGATACAACAAAGTAGGGAGAGACTTTATAGCAGGCGGTTTTTTGTTTTGTTTTGTTTTGTTTTTTTTTATGGAACTTCCAGAACAGCTGAAAGACCACTTTCAGAATTTGGGATGTTAAAAAAAAAAAAAAAAAAAAAAGAGTTGATTATCAAGGAACTCACATTAAACTCACATCTGGACACAATGGTTCTGCTTTGTCATTTACCCTTGGGAAACTTTTTAGAAAATACAGATTTCAAAGCCTTAAATCCAAAGATTCTCAGTCTTTGTTGAGGCTTAGATGTCTAATTAAAAAAAAGAAAAAAAAAGTTCTTCTAGTGTTCTGAGGAGCAGACAGGCTTGGGAAACACTTCCTAGATTATTTGTATGGCATAGGAAATTTTCTGATGGCAAGTGACAGGCGGTGAGGAAATGAGAGGATGTGGCCACACAGGTGCAAACTCTCCAAACCTTCTGACCTTCACCTTTCTGAGTTAAATTTCTGAAAGGGAGACTTACAGAATGCAATGCAGGAAAATGAACTTTCCCTGGTCATACTGTGTTTTTACCTGGCTTGGTTAGGAACTGCAGAGTTTGCCTGGATTAAGCCACTATTTATTTTGTGTGCTGCAATTCCAGGTGAAACTAAGGCAGGTGTATTTGAGAAATGTTAATTGTGCTAACGAACCAATTCCAAGATTCTCATTAAGAGTTGATTTCCTTATCAAATACTCTTTTATTTTATTTTTTAAAGATTTTATTTATTTACTTGACAGACAGAGATCACAAGTAGGCAGAGAGGCAGGCAGGGAGAGAGAGGAGGAAGCAGGCTCCCTGCTGAGCAGAGAGCCCCACGCGGGGCTCAATCCCAGGACACCGGTATCATGACCCGAGCCAAAAGCAGAGGCTTTAGCCCACTGAGTCACCCAGGTGCCCCTCAAATACTCTTTTATTGAGAAAAAGAAAAACCCACTATTCACAGACTTCCATGCATTTGAGAACCTTTGTATAATTAAAATTTAACACAAATAATTGTATGTCATTGAACGCATTGATACGCTAAATGCAACTCTGAGAACTTGTCACATCTGAGGTGAAAAATGATTAGATCGGTCCACCTTTTGACCTCAATCTCCGTGGAAAATGATCCAAGTAAGACAAATGAGACTAAGGGGAATATAGGAACAATTTTCTTATTGAAGAACAAAGCCATGTTATAAACCCCACCTGCAAGAAAGCAGTTTTAAAATCTTGAATATAATTAACTATTTATCTTTGTGGAGTGAAGACTAAAATAGCCTTAACAGTAGGAAATGGACTTTTGAGAATCTTAAACTATTGTAACTATATTTTAGGAGATTTCCCCTTTTGTACTTGTAGCATGAAATCTCAGCCTTTAAAGTGGGAGTTCTTTAGATGATGAAATTTGGTTTATACCTGTATTTTCACAGAATCACTAAGGCCTGGAAACTGCTTGTCAAAGTCTTCTGTCAGAATTAATTTTGGAGTTTGCTCTAGGTGGTCATTTAACTGCTCAGGACCTGTGGAGCATACAACATTCTGGCATTCTGAAGGGCAGGTGACATAGAGAATCTACTAGTGGGAAGGCATCATCGGTTGTGTTTTTTGCTTTTCATACCATCTTCTTTCATGTGTGTTCTACAGGCCAACTGCAGCTTCTCCTCTTTTTTTTTTTTTATTCGACAAAGATCACAAGTAGGCAGAGAGGCGGCAGAGAGAGGAGGAAGCAGGCTCCCTGCGGAGCAGAGAGCCCGATGCGGGGTTCGATCCCAGGACTCCGGGATCATGACCTGAGCGGAAAGCAGAGGCCTTAACCCCCTGAGCCACCCAGGTGCCCCTGCAGCTTCTACTTTAATGCCTCTTGTGATGGGAGACGCCCTCCCTCACGATACTATTTCTCTGCTAGCGAGCCTTCATGAAATAAAAGGTCATTCTCATCCAGAACTTTTCTTTAAATTCCACAGATTAACCCTAGCTTTACAAAACATCTGCAGGAAACTTGCGTTTCTGCATCTTACCCCATTAATATCTGGAAAAAGCATAATGTTCCCCCTGAATTCTCTATTTCCTCTGCTGAAAATTTCCTGTTCCTGTAGCCTTTTGCGGCATATTTCTTCTCACCTACAAAATAATGCCATTATCATGGCAGGGGCCCTAATCCTCTAACTTCTCCTTCATTGTTTTAAAGTTTCACCTCCTGTCACTGTCTGATACCTCTTATATGTGCCAAACATGCTAAAACATCCGTGGTTTGCCAAACACAGGAGACACAATGCCTCTTGTGCCTGAAGAGTTTTCCAGCCAGCAAACTCCTACCAGTTTTTAGAAGGGTGTAGTGGTACCTGCTCTGGGAGTCCTCCAAGGTCCCCCCAGGGCATAACGTGGCAGTACATGCTGTGATTTTAAATAATGGACAGAGATAAGGATATCTGGAAACTGGTGAGTGAGGGAGAGGAGTGGTTCTGGAAGCAGATCATCACTCTGCAAGGGAAGGATAAGCGCTCTGGACAAAGCCAGGTAAGCAGGTCAAAGTCAAGAGAGACACAAATCACAAGAACCAGGGCCTCCAGTAGGAGAAAACTCAGGAGAGAAAACACGACCAGCTCTAGGAGAGCACAAAGACCTGAAGGTGTTACTATGGGGCTGTCAAAGTCCAAGCAGGAGTCAGCTATTTATGGGTCCCTGACTACACCTGAGGTGTTGTATTGAGAGAGGAACAAGGGGGGCACAATCCCTGCCCTTGGGTTCTTTTCAGTCCTGCTGGGGACACTTGCAGGATAGCAGTGATGTCCCTATGTGACAGTGCTGTGATAGTGAAAGAGCAGACTCTCCAGGACACTTGGCAGGGACCCCGGTCCTGCTCACACCTGTCTGAATTCTGAGGAGCTTCTGTTCTAGCCCCCCTAGTCTTGGGTTTGCCTTCCCTCTCCTATGACCTCCTGCAGATTCCCTTGTCCTGCTCACACCTGTCTGAATTCTGGGGAGCTTCTGTTCTAGTCCCCTCAGTCTCGGGCTTGCCTTGCCTCTCCTGTGACCTCCTCTCTGTCCCCTCCAGTCTCAGACTGCACTGTTCGACCAGGGAACAGCCTGCCTCTCTCTGCTGCTTAGCAGTCCTTTTATTTACATCACGTTCTCTTCCCAATTCATCATCAGCGTGGCTCTCCAGTCCTGTCCCTTCCAATCAAACTCAGCTTCTTTATCCTCAGCACATGACCTTGTCTCCCATTTTCCTGAGCAGATTGAGGTCACCCAGTGAGAACTCCCTCATCCCTCCAGCCTTTGCCACCTGCCAAAACCCTGCTGCATCTAATTATTTCTGCACTTTTTCTCATCCCCTTTTCTTTCCTTCTGACTAATGACAAAAGATAACCTTCCTCCATGATGCTGGCCTCCCATGCTGCCCGCCCCCCGCCTTATGCAGAACTCTCTCTCTGCTTCCCTCCCTCTCCTTGCAAGCTTCGATCTCTCCCTCTGCGCTTGTGGTATCAGAATGTACACACATGTGCTGGACTCAATCTGAGTATATCTTTTCCAGATCCTGAGTTGCCCCTCACCCTCTGATTTCCACTTCCTTGCTGTCCTCACCAAACCCATGCACAGGTGGAAACATCCCGTTTTTATTTGGCAATGTGTTGGTAACTTAAGTGAGGACCATCAGACTTGTGTATCTCTGTGGCTACAATACTTTTTCCAGACTGATTCCTTTTTTTTTTTCTTCTGTTCAGATTATTATCATCAGTCCTACTGGTGGTATTGCCATCAACTCATCTTACTCTGCTCTGCTTGATGGCAGATATCTGCAGGCAATCATCAAGTCTTTTAATTAAATGTGTAGTTTCAAAGCATCGGCCACCTGCATTCCAATCCTGGCTCTGCAAAATGCTTGCTGTGGGAGGTGGACAAGTGTTCAACCAACCCAAACCTCAAGTCCCTTGTTTGTGAAGTTAGCAGAACTATAACACCTACTTATTTGGGCTGCTGTGATTATTAAAAAAATAATAAGTATCACTTTGGAAGTGACAGCAGCATGCCTGGTGAAGGGGAGCAACACATGCCATCCCAAAATATGTTCCTTTGGCACATTGATTACTTTGAGCTCATTATTTTTAGGAAAGAGCAGAGACAGGTGAAGCTCCGAGAACTAAGTAGAAGTTACCCTCTTGTAAGAGGTATTTATTCGTACAAAGGGAATCTCCTTTGTAGGAGTGTCTCCCTCCCGTGCCTGGAAGAGAGGATGACTGAATCTCTAGAAAAGCTCATCGGTGGAGGAAGCAGGGACTAAGGCTGGAAACAACCCTATAGTGTTTACTGCACTTGTTACTTGTAAAACCCTTGTCACTGTTCACTCTTTTCCTGGTAACCTTCCATAACTGCCTCCCTTTGTTCCCATACCTTCTGTCTGTAGCTGGAGATGGTATCGAAGGGGGTGGCTTGGGCCATTTTAGGGAGTCACTGTTTTCTGGGGTTTCTTCCATGCATACAGGAGGAACATGTTTTATGAACCATATGTTTGTTTTTCTCCTGTTAATCTGTCTTTTATTAGGGGGAGAGGCCTAGAAGAGTTGAGGGAAAATTATTTTTCCTTTCCTACACTGGCAAAAAGTAACCACTCCAATGCTAATCATCATTATTAAGCCATCTTCCTTACCCAGGATCCCTTTCCTGGTATCCATAATTTCTAGCTCTATCAAGTTGCTAATGTTGTGCTTTGCACATGATGAGCTACCAGGTAGGAAGGTGGTCATGAGAATCATGAACCTTTATTCACTTACTATGACAGTACAGGCAAGAAACAAAAAAGAGGTTCTAGTTCCCTGGTATTCCAATTTCCCGCATGAAGGAGCACCTGGAGAGGTTCCAACAAAGGCAGCACCCCAACAGTGGATTATCCCACAGCCTCTGAACAAAAGGCTCGTGCGTGTTTATGAACCCCAGGTCTGAGGATAGATAGTAGGAGCAGGCAGGGCTAGAAGCGGGCAGGTGCTGAGTCAAAGGGGAGGCAGGTTCTGTAGCCAAGACAGCCTTGGGGCTGAGGTGCTTGCTTTAGTGTTGTGGATATGCACGTGAATACCTCCAGCCTGGGCTAAGGGGCACCCCATCTTCCCAGTCCTTGCTTGTCCTTCTCTCCAGAAAACTGCAGTAAGGGAACAACCAGGATTTCAAAATCAGCAAAAGAGTATTTGAAAAGTTAGGAATAATCAACAATTGGAGAAAAAATTTATAAGAAAACTGCTTGTTTAGATACCAAATTGGTTAATATCCAATAGACATTACCTGTTCCCCCAGAGAGAAATTATTTGCCTCTCTGCTAGGTAAAAATATTTGAATTAACCTTTGCCTCTCAGACTTGTAAATTGCTCAGACAATAAAAGTCACGTCTAGCATTGCATTGAAAAGAAAAAAGAAACCATACTCTCTTACCTGTTTCCAAGTTTGAAGTAATTTTTCTGACATTATGAAATGTGGTTATTCTGACCTACCTTACAGGGTTGTTGTAGTAAATAAGATATTATTTGTTAAGCCTATACAAATTATATAATGATCATTCACTTGCCAAGTGCTTCTAGGATCAGTAGATTGCCATGGTTTCTCTTCCATAACCTTTACAGCCTGACTCTTATATGCTATTCAACTGAAATGTTCTGTTGGAAGGGACATCCCGATAGCTAAGTTAATTGGCCTATTTTCGTATATCGGTATTAACATATTTCCCTCTAGTATTTGACCCAATTAAGTATCTCCTACTTCCGAAACTTTCTCCATCTTTGATATCTTTTTCCCAATTCCTGTCCCTTCTCATCACATTGTGTTTCCTGACTCGCTGTCCTCTTGTTCCCATTTCCACGTGAGCATCCCTGCAGAATTTAACTTATTCTAGCTCCTTCTCTCCATGCTTTTATATCTCACACAGACAACCTATATTTCAAGTTGTCCCCTCAATACTAATTATGGGAATATTTTCAATTACATTTGGGAAATTTCTACCTGTACATTTTATCAGCATTTTACACTAAACCTATCTTATCTTACTATAATAACTCCTGCCTCAGGAATATTATTATTTAATTTCTAAGAAACAACCAGTATTCTAAGGCTCAATGCTCTTCTCTATAATTTTTGACTCTTCCTTTCCTTTATTCACCATTTTTAATGAATTGCCCAAACTCTTTGACTTAAAATACTCCACACATTGTGGTTGACTGCAACTTTGGTGGTCCCCAAATGAACTATGCCTCCAATATCCATGCATTTTGTAGTTCAGTGTGTGCAGTGCAGTTGTCCCTGAAATGCAGGCATTGCCTGTAGAGAATTTTTGAACTGTGATAAAATCAACTGAGAGTTTGTCTGGTTTTTGTTATCACTACGTACTTCTATTTGAAACCATGTCAGTGAGGACATGCTTCTCCCTGCTGGTGTCCCTCTCCCATTGCTTCCCCACTGGGTAGACATCCTCCTGTAGTTACTTCAGGATGGAACATTAGCAAGCACGATGCATTCAAAGGCTGATAACACATACACACTAGAGCTTGTCCTCTTAGAATGTTTGCTCATTCCACGCTTCCATGCTGTCAGAAGCTCATGCCTCATGGTGATGCCATTTGAAAGGCAGCAGAGGAGCTCGTTTAACAGCCCCACCTGAGTCTTTTACTTCATCTGGTTATGTTGCAGACCTAGTAATGATCTTAAACTATACATCCCCCAAGATAATTTTTATCCATTGTAATAATAAAAAAACAGAAATGACATAAACATGGGTGATATAGTCATGCTATGTGAAATATAACTGCAGTAAGAATTGGATTTCTTTAGGTAGACATCAGTTAACTTAATGAATAATATAAAAGGTCACTAGTAACTGGCAGGAAGAATTGAGGATTTTCTAAACTTAATCTGAGTTCATCAAATAAAAAGGCAGGAATTAATGTTTTAAAAATACCAATATTCTTATTTTCTGATGTAGAACTCAGCAAAATTTACCATATGTGCTAATCTACAAAGAAGTGAGTAAATTTGAGTGACTTTAATAGTTCTTATGATTAAAAAAAAAGAAATTAAGAAATTCTGTTGTGAAAAATAAAAATGCCCAACACTCAATGTTCATAAATTTTAGGCAATAATTAATGCAATATTGATTAAACACTGAATCAAACACTGAGATATCAGAATGTGTGAAGATAAAGCAACAAGCAGACCCTGTCCTCAAGAAATGTTCAGTCAGGGGCTTGGGTGGCTCATCGGTTAAGTGTCTGCCTTTGGCTCAGGTCATGATCCCAGGGTCCTGGGATGGAGACTTGCATCAGGCTACCTGCTCCATGAGGAACCTGCTTTTCCTTCTGCCTGCCATCCCCCCTGCTTGTGCTCTCTCTCTGTGTCAAATAAATAAATAAAATCTTATTAAAAAGTTCAGCCATTTGAGTAGTTGGACATATGCACTTAACATTTTACTGTAAGACTTACCAATGTTTAGTAAAAGAGAAAGAGAATTCTCAGAATCCTGTGTTTAAGTGCTCAATAAATTATGCAAAAGAAAGGGAAGTGCCTACAATTCAGAAAAAATGAAATTTTCTTTTGGGCCCACCTGGAGAAATACTGAGATAAAATATTGGAATATGGGGAAGTGTCAGACTGTATGAAATACCAAGTGTATTCTGTGTTCACCTAACATCAGAGATGCTTGTTTTAATTGTAATTAAGTTAGGCATAGCATTAGGCGGCTAGGGAAGACTAAAAAGATTTTTATATTTAAACACTTTTTCCCTTTTAATCAAAGTTATAAGTAATTTAGAAAGTTGCCTTAAATAGTATGGATAATTCATTCTGTAAGAATAGAAAAACTTTTCCTTCTTACCTTCTAGGTTCTCTGGCTGGTCTAATGATTAAATTGATATCAGACACATTAACAGGAGAAAAAGAAATCTCACAAAGTCCTGTGAAGCTCTTGGACAGGCAGTTGAGGCTTATATGTTATCCTAAGCTAAGGAGAAGGGGCTGGGGTCTGGGACTTTGAAGGGAAGGAATGCACTTCATGGGGCAATAGGACCAGATGTTTGGTAATTAGATGTCTGCCCTGCTAAACAGATGGGTCTCTCAAAAAAAATTTATCTCTGCTAAAACCTTCTTATACTAGGAAAGATCCCCAATTTAGGTTCTTCTATATATAGTTACAGGAGAGGCAATTTTTTTTTTTTGAGCCTCCAGGGTTTTGATTGCCTTCAGCTCAAAGTAGTTCACAAATCAAAGTGGCTCATCTTGAGGGGCCTGCCCTTCCTGGTTTGAGTCCCCATCTGAATTCTTTTAGACAGTCAAGAGAGAAGTGAAAAGCTCTTCTTGAGTCTATTGGGTTTGATTGTCTTGATTGTTGGGCTTTGAGGAGATAACCCACATGCCAAAGTGGCACATTCTGGGGTGGCATGCCCTGAACTCTCATCAAGTCACTTTACAGATGATTATGAATGGGCTCTTACTCTGCCATAGGCACACTGTGAGGCACTGGGGATGTAAGAATGAGGGAGGTAAACATAATTTCCCTCATGGAACCAGGAATCTGGAGGATAAGACAAGTAAATTAGTGCTTATAATACAGTAGGCTACAATGAGGCAATTAAAGGTAATATATATACAGAGAGGCGAAGCCAACTTTGGTAAATGAGCATCAGAGAAGGTTAACTGGGAGTGAGATGACAATGAAGTGAGGGCAAGGGGGGATGTGAATGGATATCATGCTTCAGGGCTCTATACTTGTCCTGGTTTGTCTAGTTCAATAGCTCAGCTAACACATATTCAGAAAGTACTAAAACAAGGTGCAGTGGCTGATGATTGGGCTGTTGAAATGGAAAGTCAAGACTTGGATGGAGAAGACAAATCATGGGGATTCAGTGTTTGCCAAGCGCTGTGTGCTCAGAATTTGTATACTGGTTTCTGAACACATTGGGCTGAAGGAGCTCAGAGCAGGTATTTCACTTAGCCTGATGACTGATGACTGAGCTAGGCTGAGCCATGAATCTACTGTACTTGGTATTTTTTAGGTACTTTGATAAAGACCTAGAAATCTATAAAAATTAAGTCTTATGGCAGCAGGGGATGAATTAAACTATATGATTAGCAGTGCCTACAACATAAAAAGCATTGAATAAATACATCCCTAATCATTGAAAAATAGACATTTTTTTAAAAGATTTTATTTATTTATTTAACAGAGAGAGAGAGAGAGGGAGAGAGATCACAAGTAGGCAGAGCAGCAGGCAGAGAGGAAGGGAAGCAGGCTCCCTGCTGAGCAGAGAGCCCGATGTGGGGCTCGATCCCAGGACCCTGAGACCATGACCTGAGCTGAAGGCAGAGGCTTAACCCACTGAGCCACCCAGGCGCCCCGAAAAATAGACATTTTTATTATACTTGTGAATGAAAGCAAAAAAAAGTGTTAATTAACAAAATTAAAATGAACTTCATGAACTTCATGGACTGAAGCAACTGTCCTTAATACAATATTTAATAGTGAAAAGTGTAGCAGATTGTACTAAATTTATATAAATTTATATAATATAATGGTCATACTGAAATGGCAGCGTCTTCTCAAAATGAGTCAGCATTACACTGTTGTCAAAGAAAGTAAAGGCATTACTTAGATTGAAGTATTAATTCCACTGGTCTCATTGCATTTATCAGAACCTCTGCATAATTGTCTTAGTGCTTAGTGAACTTAGTACTTAGTTCTTAGTGCAACATGGAATCAGAAGAGACCCCGAATTGCTAAGGAAATGTTGAAAAACAAAAATAAAACTGGTGGCATCTCATTACCTGATTTCAAGCTTTACTACAAAGCTGTGATCACCAAGACAGCATGGTACTGGCATAAAAACAGACACATAGACCAATGGAACAGAGTAGAGAGCCCAGATGTGGACCCTCAACTCTATGGTCAAATAATTTTCGACAAAGCAGGAAAAAATATACAGTGGAAAAAAGAAAGTCTCTTCAATAAATGGTGCTGGGAAAATTGGAAAGCTATATGTAGAAGAATGAAACTTGACCATTCTCTTGCACCGTACACAAAGATAAACTCGAAATGGGTGAAGGACCTCAACGTGAGACAGGAATCCATCAGAATCCTAGAGGAGAACATAGGCAGTAACCTCTTTGATATCAGCCATAGCAAATTCTTTCAAGATATGTCACCAAAGGCAAAGGAAACAAAAGCAAAAATGAACTTTTGGGACTTCATCAAGATCAAAAGCTTCTGCACAGCAAAGGAGACAGTCAACAAAACAAAGAGGCAACCCACGGAATGGGAGAAGATATTTGCAAATGACAGTACAGACAAAATGTTGATATCCAGGATCTATAAGGAACTTCTCAAACTCAACACATGCAAAACAGATAATCACATCAAAAAATGGGCAGAAGATATGAATAGACACTTCTCCAATGAAGACATACAAATGGCTATCAGACACATAAAGAGGGGGTGTGACAAAATTGAATATATATGCAGAAAAGCAGTCAGAGCAATACAAGTGTAAAACTATTTAACGTGAAGAATCCAGTGACCCATTCCTACTCTCAAATATATGATTCTTTAGGATTAGAGAATTGATTTTAATTGCAGAGAACTTTCCTCAAGAAGAATAGCACTATTTTGTCAGTGACACTGTAGGTCCTGGCCTTGATTTTGGAAATTCATTATACTTCTGTAATTTATTACCTTAGAAAAATAGGAATAGGAAAATGATTTATGAAGAAAGTGTGAATGGTACTAAGATTTCACTTCATAAAGTAATTTCTTATTTTCTATTTGGTTTAAGTCCTGATTTATTATATAATTTTTATATATATTCATGCATTGGTAGTATTTTAGAAGTTTAAAAGTAGTGCTTTATAAATTTTATGTATTTATTTTTTTAATTTAAATTTTAGGTAGTTAACATATAGTGCAATATGGTAGTGCTCATTATAGCAAGTGTCCTCCTTAACCCCCATCACCCATCTAGCCCATCCCCAGCCACCTCTCTCCGTCAACCCTCAGTTTGCTCTCTATCCTTAAGAGTCACTTATGGCTTGTTTCCTACTCTCCTTTTTTTTTTTCTCTTTTCCCCCTTCTTGAATGTTCAGCTGTTTTCTTTCTTAAATTCCACATATGGGTGAAATCACATGGTATTTGTCTTTCTCTGACTGACTTTGACTTTCACTTTGTGTAATACATTCTAGCTCCATCCACATCCTTGCAAATGGCAAGATTTTGTTCTTTTTGACGGCTGAGTAATATTCCATTGTATGTGTATGTGTGTGTGTGCAAGTGTTTGAATTTCACATCTTCTTTATCCATTCATCAGTCAATGGACATTTGGACTCTCTCCATAGTTTGGCTACTGTTGATAATGCTGCTGTCAGCATCAGGATGCATATATCCCTCCAAATCTGTATTTTTGTATCCTTTGAATAAATACCTGGTAGTACAGTTGCCGGACTATAGGGTAGCTCTATTTTAACATTTTGAGAAACCTCCATACTGTTTTCCAGAGTGGCTGTACCAGTTTACATTCCCACCAACTGTGCAAGTGGATTCTCCTTTCTCTGCATCCTCAGCAACACACCTGCTGTTTCTTGTGTTGTTAATTATAGCCATCCTGCATGTGTGAGATGGTATCTCATCATGGTTTTGATTTGCATTTTCCTGATGATAAGTGATGTTGAACATCTTTTGGTGTGTCTGTTAGCCATCTGGATGTCTTTTTTGGAAAAGTGTCTATTCACGCCTTCTGTCCATTTCTTAATTGAGTTGTTTTTTGGGTGATGAGTTCAATAAGTTCTTTGTAGATTTTGGTTACTAACCCTTTATCAGATATATTTGCAAATAACTTCTCCCAAGTTGCTAGAACTTGGACATGAATTCATCAGAGTCAAAGGATATAGAATCGATGTACAGAAATCTGTTGTATTTCTATACACTAATAATGAAGCAGCAGAAAAAGAAATCAAGGAATTGATCCCATTTACAACTGCACCCAAAATAATAAGATACCTAGGAATAAATCTAAGTAAAGAAGTAAAAGATCTGTATTCTGAAAACTATAGAACACTTATGAAAGAAATTGAAGAGGACACAAAGAAATGGAAAAGCATTACACGTTCGTGGATTAGAAGAACAAACATTGTTAAAATATCTATACTACCCAAAGCAATCAATAAATTTTAAAGTTAAGAACAAACAGGGAACATAGACATATTTTTATAACTTGGAAGTCTCACAGCAAAGTGACTGTCTTATCGGAAATGCTCAATAATAATAGTAACAATAATAAAATAATTCTCTTTTTCTACACCCTTCATCCCAAATTGCATATGTAAATAAACAGTTCTTTGGTCTAACGAGATGTCCAGTTAATCGTTTTCATTAAATGGTACGTTAAAATCCTAGCTGGAGGGCCTCCTAATATTTTTATTCTACAGAACCAACCAGAGGTTGTAATGGTCAGTGACAACATGTCTTAATAGGCCCTTTTAACCTAATATTTGGAGCCTTTTTTCTACATTACTGACTAAACTGTTCACAAATATGGGCTGGGGACGCCTGGGTGGCTCAGTTGGTTAAGCGGCTGCCTTCGGCTCAGGTCATGATCCTAGCGTCCTGGGATCGAGTCCCGCATCGGGCTCCTTGCTTGGCAGAGAGCCTGCTTCTCCCTCTGCCTCTGCCTGCCACTCTGTCTGCCTGTGCTCGCTCTCTCACGCTCTCTCTCTCTCTGACAAATAAATAAATTCTTTAAAAAAAAGAAAAAAAAAAAAAAACAAATATGGGCTGGAGAAGGCCAGGTACAGTTCCTGTGGCTAGTTTGCAGTAAAGCTTTCAGGAACAGTGGAACTATTATAGACTAACATGTTTGTCCTTTCCTCAAATTTTCCTGAATTGTCTCTTTCTTGAGAAGCAGAGACATATTTTTAGACTTTGCATTGGTTTCCAGTCTAGTGACTTTTTTCACTAGAAACTCAAGAACACTCAGTAAGAATCTGTGCTTTGTCTTGAGAATTTAAATGTGCAAACACATGTGGACAGCAGGGGTCCTAGTTGTTTTAGATTAACATCAGAAAACTGGTGTGCAAGTAATATTTTCTGTTTGTTTTGCCATTGTTTTTAGATTCAAAGAATAATAGCTATAAAAGCTGAGTTTGGTTTGAAAATGCAGCCTTCGGCCATATGAAGAGGCTTAAAGTCTTGTCTTCCCTGCTTTCTACATATTTGCGTAATTCTTTTAACATTCCTTTAAAAAAAACTGGTTTTCAGAGACAAGAAGTTTTCATTCTTAGACAGCTAGAATCTGAATGGTGGTATTCTTTTCATCACTGTTAAACCAAACAGGAATTTTCATTAGGAACTTTTAAACTTTCTAATCAAAGTTCCTGAAAATATTTTTTGAATAAATGAGTTTCATCTTTTATGATGCCGTAAAAATTATTTCTTTTCTACTTTGAAGAAATGAATGAAGTTTCTGGATTATCCATTTTGCATTAAAACTCCAGTTGCTAGGAAATCATTGTTGTAACTTGTTATTTGCCAGTGATTGGTTGGACTAGGTAAGTTTACCCAAGTGTCTGCAGTACTTACTGTAATATACATCATGGGAGCTCACAGGGCAATGCTAATTTAATACAGTATTTGATGCAACAAATTGCATACTTAGTTCATAACTCTCTGATTTAAACATATTCATAAGAAATCAGTGTACTGTATAAACACAGAGGGTGACACTATTTATTATGGAGAAGATAATAAGCGGCCCCCCGGGTGGCTCAGTGGGTTAAAGCCTCTGCCTTCGGCTTGGGTCATGATCCCAGGGTCCTGGGATCGAGCCCCGCGTAGGGCTCTCTGCTCAGCGGGGAGCCTGCTTCCTCTTCTCTCTCTACCTGCTTCTCTGTGATCTCCATCTGTCAAATAAATAAAATCTTGAAAAAAAAGAAGATAATAAAACACTGATGAAGATAATGCAGTAATTGCAGCTCATATTCCTCGTGAGAATGAAAACCAGTTCAGCTCCTTGGAAGGACTCTCTCAGCAGGACCCACCAAAGCAGGTTGTACCCATCCCTTCTCACTCTGCTCTTAGAATATACCCCACAACGTGCTGAAGTTAATACAGCCTGTAACAGCAAAAGCTATCTGAAGGTCCATCAGTGCATATTATCTTTAGTATAAAGCTAAAAAGACAAAGAAGGTAATGAGTTTATTTTACTCATAGTAGATGGTTGGATGTTCTCGATGCCTGGCAATATCTTACTCAGTTTTTTCTGTGATTCAGTATGTGACTCTTGATGCAGGTCCACATTATAACTGTACCAGGGCACTTTGTGTTGCTTAGGTTAAGAACAATTTATTCATTTTAACTAAAATTCCAGAAGACTGATAAATAAATTAAGATAGATGTATTAATTTACAGTGAGTCATGATTTTCATTAACTGGAATATTCAAGTCCCTTGTTTAGGTAAACTCTTCTATTATTGTCATATTAATAATTAGAAGGTAGTTTTAATGAGTGTTGAATGAATGCAGAGTCAGGTGGATAACAGTGAGTAGTTTCTCTTTAGAATGTGTTGGTGCCAGTGATTCATTTATTTCAAAGAGTACCCCCTTACCCCAGATGCCTGTGCCAGCATCTCCCAGGTGTGGTCTCATGTTCTGGAGGGTGCTGTGTAGAAATGCTTGCTCTTAATTCTGTGGACTTCCTGTTTCTTATGTACAAGCTGATCATTCTCCCTCTCATTTTTTTTCCCTCTTTCCATTGCCTACAGAGAACCGTGCCAATGAAGTTTCAGTCAACTGTAGATGCTTCTTAGTTCTGTTTACTGAGGATGATATCCAGATTACCTTGGGGGATACAGAGTTTTGTTGTTGTTGTTGTTGTCATACATTTAATGATCTTTTAGTATACTCCCCCATGTGATGAATCCTATCTTTTCATTGCTGGTGTGTTCAAAGGACCATTTCAGTTTCAAGTTCTTTAGGGCTAACTTGTGGTCCCACATATGAACCTCTGGTATTTTTGAAGTAGTTAAACTATTTTCATTTCTTTAAAACAGAATCATAAAGCTGAAAGAAACATTAAAATATTTTTCTTTCCCCCATTCCAACTATATTAACAAAAAAACAGTTCAACTAGAAGAGATTATATTTTACTTTGAGGCATTTTCAGGGAAGGTAACAATTATTCTCAGAACTTATCTCACTTTTTAAGTAGTTTCAGAATGGGGGAGAGAAAGCAATAGAACTAGCTATGAAGATAGAACAATACAAGTAGTAGTATTGTTGGGAGAAACTCAGTTTCCAGTTAGTTTGGAGAAGTGCTTAATTTGAAAAACCATAGAGAAATTCCCTCATGCTATTCATCATCTTTGCTTGTCTGTTTTTAGTCAGGAACCCATAGGAATCAGACACAACAGATTAAGGAATTGGTTACAAACCTACATACTGAGTTGCTGATATTTTCTAAATATCCCTCAGAAGAGACCTTTAATTCCAGCCCAAGATCTTAGGACACACATTTATAGAACTGAGCAATGCCCAAAAGAGGTCTATAACTTGTCACTATAGAACTAACTACATGTAGCCATGATGTCCAGGTCAGCATGGGAGACACTATCACATTCATGCATGCAGACCATGCTGCATCTTTACAAGATGAAACTAAAGAAAATATGTAAATGATGTTGAGGATAAAGTCAGAAAACACAGCAAGGCCAGGTGCACATTGTTGAAAGGCAAGCATAAAAGGCAGGATAGATTTTTAAAAATTTCCTTTTAGAGGATTTTGAGTATGGAACAAATATTTCCATTGAAGTTCATGATGATGCATGACAATGAGGAAAGGAAATTGATTGCAAACATATGAATGCTTGAATACAAAGCCATAAAAGTGGAGAAAAAGATTATTAAACTGATTTCCTGTTGACCTAGTTACTGGAATTGGTGACCATGATTAGATATAAAAATTACAAAAATTAATTGCTCATGACACCATGAAAGTATTTCCAAAATGTTACTGTTTGTAAAAAGTTTTATGCTTTCAGGGATGCTGGATTCTTATTTTTAGATATTTTCATTTAATGAAGATTCACTCATTCATTCTTGTATCCATTCAGTGTCTACTCTATTCTAAATGCTTGTGTCTCATTTACTCATTGAGTGAACACATTCATGAATAAGACTCACTCACTCATTCATTTATCTATTCGTGTCTGTTCTATTCTAAATCTACTTTTACTTAGATACCTAAGAAATAATCCATATGCTTAAAACATTATGACTCAGTAATAAATTTAGTAAAATAAATTACCAAGTAAGTATAGTTTATTCTGAAATTCATGCTAGAAGAGATGTGTTAGTAACTTGTGCCTTAGAAGAAAGGACAGTAAATTCTTGTTATCAGGGAAGGCTGTGGAGAGGAGGTGATGTTTTAATTGGGTCTTGAAAAATAAGTAGCATTTCAATAGCAGGGAAAAGTGTCACAGGATGAAATGTGGTGAGGTGGGAAAGAGCTAACTAGGAAATAGACCAATCTTTTATAAAGAGAGAAGCTGTAGTACAAAGAGCTAACTAGGAAATAGACCAATCTTTTACAAAGAGAGAAGCTGTGACATTTACCAAACTGAGTTTAATACTGAATCTACAAACATAACTGAGAACAAATTGTTTCAGAAACACATTTGATCTGGAGGGAGTCTTAGAGATGATCTAGTTCAGTATCTCTCCCTACTCCAAGCCCAAAACACCAGACCCATGTGTTTTTAATTAAGACCATACAACCAGATTGTTAGCTGTGAACTAGCTCAGGTCATGATAGTTGGTCTGTAGCTATTTTAACCACTGCAGGTTAAAGAGAGACTGGTGGACAGTGTGACAGGGTGGAGATCCAAGGTAGAGGTTTTCCTCATTATTGATGATACAGAAGGCAATAATTGCTTCGGAGATAAGTGGTGACCTAGGTTTGATGCAAATCACTCCTCAATGTAGCAGATATGCTAGGAGGTACATTTTATGAGCATTTCTGGTTCCTGAATTGAACCATTCATAGCAACCACATATTTGTACAGTGTAGAGGCCCAGGACTGGATGCCCCAGAATATGCCATAATGGTATATTGATGATTTTCAATTAAAGTTAATTAAGTAACAGCAAGGGCAAGAAGAACAACTGGCCCCTTTTTTCCCCTCTGAAAATAGGAAATAAATTTCTCATGTGAAGGTACCCTTTCTACAATAGGAGATAAAAACTTCATAATCACCAGAGAAAGGAAACTCAGAGCTGAGAGGCTGTATAAGCAAATCTTGTCCCTTTTACAAGTCCAAATTCTGTTTAGCTTTCCTTACTAATTGAAGCTCCCAAACATAAGTATTCTTTGCCCTGTTGATTTCTCAGAGATTTACATCTCTCTGTCTAGAAGTATAAAAACTGTTTGCCTGTCTTTTCTTTGGGTCTCAGTTTCATTATTGGGCCTCCATGTGCATGACATTAAACTCTGTGTGTGTGTGTGTGTGTGTGTGTGTGTGTGTGTGTTTTCTCCTGTTAATCTGTCTCCTGTCAATTTAATTCTTATACTAGGTAGAAGAACCTTCAAGGGTATAGAACCATCTTTTTCTCCCTAGCAAGAGCCACGTAGTCAGAATTGTGTCCTGTTAACCACTTCCCCTCAACAGCTATTTCAGATGTTCACATTTGTTTCCTGGGTATTTGGGAATGCAAAGGTTGAGATGAAAGATCATGCTGGTAAAAGGTTAATGCTGGAATCCTGAAAAGCTAAAGCCAAAGTTAAGAAGAGATAAGGAAATACTAGTATGAGCAAAAGGAGGTAGAAAAAAGAGAAGAGAAAGGTCAGGCAGGGAGAAGCAGAGGCAAGGAGGAATGGAGGGGGAGCTTCAGTGGTACCCATTCCCAACTAAGTGTTCCCTCTTGCCCAGATGTTTAATTTCACCTTTTTGTGTGACATCAGTGAGACCTGACTTTTCATGAGCTGGCTGCATGGGCCTCTGCTATGTGCAGACAAAGCAGCTCTGATCTGAAAAGTCATTTTACTTTATGACTCTTTTAACTCCAGAGTGTGAATAACTCCTCCATTTCCCTTTGAGTTGGGTTTTCCCTACTTTCCTTCAAACAGGACAAAAGAAAACAGGACCAGAAACCCCAAATGAAAAACAAACTATCTTATACATTTTGTTATTTCGGGAAAAGTGCTTACTTTCTCCTTCCCACTTAGACTTGCTGAGTCAGGATTACCTCATTAAATTACTATAAGACAATGGAAACTGTCAGACATGTTCTTGAGTCTTTCATGCACAAGACCAATGTGTCTTAGAAAAGACTGAATTGCCTCTGGAACTGATAGCTGCATCAACAACTAGCCTCCTTCCATCTGTTGCAAAATCCCCTTTCGGTTGAATGAACAACTTGAAAATCTGAAGAACAGATGAGTTATCCTTAATGGTTTTCTTTTCCCTCTTCATCACTCTATTGTCATTAAAGGGGGCAGTGGATCTTGACAGAGATGCTGAAATGAGCATTTTCTATAAGGAGGAAAAAATCAGTGTAGACACCATGCTGGGGCAATAGGCACATAACTTTCTTACTGACCAAGGCTTCTGTCAGGACAAGGAGCCATAATAAATCTTTCTAACTGGGAAGAAAATGTATGTACTTAACTAGTCTGAGACTAAACAAGATATAAAGAGTATATTTCATTTAAAAATGTTTTTCTTGGGGTGCCTGGGTGGGCTCAGTGGGTTAAAGCCTCTGCTTTCGGCTCAGGTCATGATCCCAGGGTCCTGGGATCGAGCCCCGCATCGGGCTCTCTGCTCCGCGGAGAGCCTGCTTTCTCCTCTCTCTCTCTGCCTGCCTCTCTTGCCTGCTTGTAATCTCTGTCTGTCAAATAAATAAATAAAATCTTTAAAAAAAAACCACTGTTTCTTTAAAAAAAATAAAAATGTTTTTCTTTTTATGAACATGAATTTATAAATATTATACATACTGGCATTTTAATTTATTTATAAAAACTTACTTATAAATTATAAATATGAATGTATAAGGCACATCACAACCAGCCGAACATTATTTTGACTATGAAATATCATATGTCCTGTTTAATAAAAATTGATTTGCCTGCTGTTCTTTGAGAGGAGTATTTTCATTTTTGTAGAGTTTCTAGCAAATAGATAAACAAAAAATGAACACATAGGAAAAGGGTTTGATTGTCAGAATGTCCAAGATGTTCCGTAACTGGAATCTTACTGTAGTCTTGCAGTAGATTTGGAAAGACCAAAAACAGCTTAATCCAGGTTTTAGTTTCTCGGAAAGAGGAACCTTTTGGGGGAGATTAGTCCCTGGGCAGCGAGGGTGCCAGGAACACCATATAGCCATGTCACCAACCCTGCCCTGCTTAATCTAGTGAAAATCATGGGTTAATGCTCATATTTCTGTCCCTTTCTTTTCTAAAAGGAAGGAGTCATCTAAAAGCCTCATTATCCTCATGGACTCACAGTTGGTTCCTCCACATCAAGAACTCCCTGCAGGCAGTTTGAATCAGGCAAAGGAAAGTGAGACAGAGCGCTCAGCAGGCCTGCTGCCCAGTGCTGCCCCGTGCCAGGTGTATACTCTGCAGACTTGCTTGCAGTGGACCTCTCATGTTTTAGCAACAAGTCCTGACACTGGTATATGTGGAATTCTTCTTTTTTGTCGGCATTTAAGACTAGCCCTTCCCAAACAGCTATCCTCTGGCACCCTGCACTGTAGTAGAGACACCAGGAAAGAGGGATTCGGTTTCAGATGTTGATTTCCACATACAGTATCATTCCCTAGACTATTACTTAGCTTTTGAGGGCCTTGTTCTCTTTATCTGTAAATAAGAAGACCGAAAGCTATACTGCATAACAGTTTAAAGAAATAGGTACGTTAGATAAAATACATAAAAAGTGCTTAGGGGCGCCCGGGTGGCTCAGTGGGTTAAAGCCCTCTGCCTTCAGCTCGGGTCATGATCTCAGGGTCCTGGGATTGAGCCCCACATTGGGCTCTCTGCTCAGCAGGGACCCTGCTTCCCTCTCTCTCTGCCTGCCTCTCTGCCTACTTTTGATCTCTCTCTGTCAAATAAATAAAATCTTTTAAAAAAAGTGCTTAAATATTCTAGATACGTGACAAGGTTTCCAGAAAATAGTAGCAAATGCTTGTTTGTATGAGAAAGTTGGCTTTGGGTTCTCAAAGTGTTTATTGTTATTATTATTGTTATTATTATTATTCTTTAATTAAGGCACATGGTCAGATTTCCTCATTTGCTAATAAACAAGTATGGCACTATAGAAAACGTATGTACAAAGTACATCTCCTTCTTTAGGCCCTGATTTAAATAATCACTTTAAGTTTTATGGAATACCCAAGACTAATCTTGTAGAATGAGCTTGCTAATATGAAATTTAAACAATATTGGCTCAGCATTTGAACGCATTCTTTTTTCTTCTAAAATTATAGTTTATACACAATGGAAATGAAAAATGATATTAAGAGGAATGTTGCAGCCCTGTGGTCTCTGTTCTTGGTTGCTGGGGGGAGGGGGTCGGGAAAGGTGGGTGGGATAATGGACATTGGGGAGGGTATGTGCTATGGTTAGTGCTGTGAAGTGTGTAAACCTGGCGATTCACAGACATGTACCCCTGGGGATAAAAATTTGTTTATAAAAAATGAAAATTAAAAAAAAAAGAACTACAAAAAAAAAAAGGAACATCTGCTTTTTACACCCCTAGAATCACATCTTCTCATTGCTGATTACTGAAAAGCTGCCTTTTTTTTTTGAGAAAACAAAAAATTAAGATATCAAGTCTGTTACAATAAAAAGAATGTACTTTAAGTTTATTCAAATTGTGAGGTACTAAGAAAATTTGCATTAATTTAAAGCCATTTTGTCCTCCCAGGACTTTGGCTGGAGTTTAATATAGGTTGTTTCTATACATGTGCCAGCAACTCTTGCTCTACTTGTCATTGGTCCAGTGTTGTGATTATTGATAAAGTGATTTAAGAGCAGAGATTTGCAGCTAAGATAGGTTCTCAGAATTTGTTGTCTAAGGAGAGGTCTATGACTAATATGTCATATGACTATGACTAATAGAAGAGAAATGGTCATTCCATTCATCTGTTACCTTCCTTCACTTGGAGAATTAAGACAGATATATACATATATATACATATATCTGTCTTAATTCTCCAAGTGAATATATATATATGTGTGTGTAATATATATATTTGGAGATATATATCTCCCAGCCAAAGTCCTGGGAGGACTAAATGGCTTTAAATTAATACAAATTTTCTTAGTACCTCATGATTTGAATAAACTTAAAGTACATATATATATATGTGTATATATATAGATAGATATATATTCATATTGATATAGATATATACATATATATTATAGTGTCCCAGAAAGAACATGGTGTCTCAGTTAAGGGAGAGTGGAGGACAATGGTCTGAGCTCCTCTTTGCCATTGATCACTATGTATCTTTGGATCCTGGGATTGTAAGTAAGTGAATTTAAATTTGAGTTGCTGAGAGAAAGGGTTTCAGTTGTCTAATTGCATTGCCAGAACCTTGAAAGTGCATTCCCAAACTCACGTGTTGAGTCCTAACCCCGACTCTCTCAGAGTGGACTTTATTTGTGCTTATGATCTTTACAGACCTAATGAGGGTCTGTAAATAATCAAGGTAGGATAAGATCATTAGGATGAACCCTAACCTGCTATGACTGATATCTGTACAGACAGGAGATGTTTGGAGAGAGACACACATATAGGGAGAATGCCATGTGAACAGTGAAGACAGCCACCTATAAGCCCAGCAAAGAGGCCTGGAACTGCATTTTCCTCACAGAAGAGCTAACTGTGCCAACACCTTGATTTTGGATTTCTAATCTTTAGAATTTTGAGACAATAAATTTCTGTTGTTTAAACCACTCAGATTATGGTACTTTATGGTACTTTAGTAAAAAAATACAACTACTTATTAGCTTTGTACCGCTTGGACAGATTTTTTTCGGAAAGTTCTTCCCACTGTAAAATGGGAATGAGAAAAGCTTTAAATGAATGAATTCTGAAGTGGTTCTTGGGTTCATATTCCAGCTTTACCACTTACATGTGTAACCTTGAGCAAGTTACTTACTGTGTCTGACTCAGTGTTTTTGTTTGTATCCATCTCATAGTTTTGTTGAAAGATTGAATGAGTTAATGTGTGCAAAGTTGGAAGAACTGTATCTGGTACTTGCTAAGTGCTCAATAAATGTCAACAAATATTAGTCACTTGGAGGATAAGTTAGTGTCTATAAAACATATAGCATAGTTCCTGTTACATAATAAATTCCTAGTAAATGTTTACTATTATATTAGTTTCTTCCTACTCATCATTATAAGTAGTCCTAGTAACATTAAGAGAAATGGAAAGTTCTCAAGAAATAAATGAATGGTTAAAATCATAAAAGATGGCAACTGAAATAAAATTGCCCAGTAAGGTTTTTATTAATATATAATTATTTGTCATATTGCCTATAAGATCTTAAAAAGTTGCCATTTTTTCCTCATACTCAACAATCTACACTAAGTTTTGAAGATCTTATTCATGTCCTTACTTTTGTTTTGTTTCTTTAAATGAATGTGCCACGGTTTTTACATTTTTCCTTCATCAGCGTCAGGGAGGAAATCTTCAACACAATACTGTGTAGGATGATGCCAGTTTCCTTTACATTTGCTCTTTTTGTTTTCCCTTTTCTCTCTTCCCTAAAATAGTGTTAAAACTGGAAATATCTCTCTTACATGTATACTTTTTGAAATGAAGCTAGAAAGACTGTGGGAATCATTGACATCATGGGCTCTGAAATCAAGACAAAATAACTCTTAGTAAATGATTTCAACTATCAAAAAGAAATGACTTTTGAACAGATTCAAAAGGGAACAAAATAAGACAGTGCTTTGTGACTGAAAGTATTTTATCTTTTAACTCTTAATCCATATCTCAATTAAGGCATCAACACTTTTTATTCAGGAAGAGATTTCTTACACTTCAGTCCTGTATAAGGAAAAGTTACAGCAATTGGTTTGGGAAATAAGGTGGGTCTCAGGTAGAGCTGTTGAGCACAAGCTAGATCAGCCAACACTCAGCAATTGCACAGTGAGTATATTATGTTTGCAGTGCTGTGGGGAGAAGTCATTTCCACCATGAAGAGGAGAGTGTGGTTTTCTTATTTTTCATTGCTTTTGTTTTTTTAGAACAAAGTGATCAGCACCCAGCGGGAACACAGATGCCCTACTTAGAGGGATATCTGAAGGGTTAAGTTGAGGGGCTATTTACAGAGATGTGGAGAGGAGTAAGGGAACCAACAAGAAGCGCAGGCTTGGGAAAGTGAAAAGTGAAAAGCTACAGGATATGTCGCTCTGAGGGGAGTTATGGCTGTAGACAAGAGAAAAAGACTAAACAGCATGTAGACGGAAGGGGCCAGAGGATAAATTCCTTGACCTACTTGTGTTCCTACCATCTGACGCCAGCCAGAGCCTTCCAGAGGGTAGATACCAGAGGGCAAGGGAATTTAGTGACAGCAGTCATTGTCAGTCAGCCCCCCAAGGCAAAGAACAGGACACAGAAAGGCTGAAGATGGATCTGGAAGGGGAAACTAAGAGTAAGCTGCATGCAAAAACTCTGTTATTCTAAGTTAAAATGGCACCTTAGATATGAAAACGTCACATGTTGATTAGAAGAGCAGTGACCATTTCTCAATACTCAAATGTGGTTTTGAATTCATTCTTCTACATTCAACAACATCTTAATCCACAAAAATCATCTTTGATACTTTCTGTCCAAATGTTGTTCCTTCCTGCTGTAAGCTATTAAATTTGTCACAACTGAGTACTTTACTGATGCTGCAGCTGAATATTCATCCTCCGTTGGTCATTTACGATGCACCTAGAAGTTGCTGACCCTGGATTTAACCATCATCCTTGTATGGAGGTTGGGAGAAACCGAAGATAACAGTGCTTTGCTGAAGAGTGAGACTGACATGCTGCTGAGTGACAGACTGTGTGTCCATCTTGTAATAATTATTTATGTTGTCTTAGTCATAACATTGGATTAATCACACGAGGCTTGGTGGCTTGATTTCCTCAGCCAGGAGTAAATAAAAGGTAAACCAACAACACAGTGAGTAACTAGAGTGTGACTCGGAAGTGTCACTTGCCAGTGTTTGAACTACAGCTCAGCAATGAACTAGGGTATAAGCTTGGGCAACAACCTTCACATTTTAAAGTTTCTTTTCCTATTTATAAAACAGATTTTTAAAGATTTTGTTTGTTTGTTTGTTTGTTTATTGGAGGAGTTGGGCAGAGAGAGAATCTGAAGCAGATTTTGCACTGAGCATAGAGCCCTTCATAGGACTTGATCTCACAATTGTGATATCATGACCCAACCCAAACCAAGAGTCAGATGGTTAACCAACTGAGCCTTCCGGGCAATCTTTATAAAATAGATTTTAAAATATTATCCATGCTGTAAGAAGAGTATAACGATTAAATTTAAAAAAATATAAAAATATTTAGCATAACATTTGGTGCATGAAATAATTATCTTGCCCCGCATCGAGCTCTCTGCTCCTCGGAGAGTCTGCTTCCTCCTCTCTCCCTCTGCCTGCCTCTCTGCCTACTTGTGCTCTCTGTCAAGCAAATAAATAAAATCTTTAAAAAAAAAAAAAAAAGAAATAATTATCTTAATCCTGAGAACTAACTGGACTTACTGTTTAGACAAACTCTGACCAATATAATTTTTTTTTTACTTGAAAGGGAGAGCACAAGCAGGGAGGCCGGCAGAAGGAGAAGCAGATTCCCACTGACCAGGTAGCCCATTGCGGGGCTCAATCCCAGGACCCTGGGATCACAACCTAAGCCAAAGGCAGCAGACATTTAACTGACTGAGCCACACAGGCACCCCTGACCAATATCATTAATCAGGGTTAATACTGGGTCCACACTAGTTAGAAGAGTGCACTCCTTAATGTGAGATTATATACACAGTGAAAACATGCCCTGCAGAGTACAGTATGGTAGAAGGAAAAGAAGAGAAAAATTAGGGATTCACAGAAAAGAAGCAAAGATAAAAGAAAATTTTCAAAATTAAAGAATTATAGCCACTTGCCTATTCTTTGAAGCTGGTTCAGTTGATCTCTCAAGAATGTACAGAAGTGATATTTTTCATTTTGATGTAAAAAAATGTAAGGTTTAACATTAGACAAGTTGGAATTCTCAAAAGGGACCATGATGGACTCATTCTCAAATGACCATGATGGACCATTCTCAAAATGGACCATGATATGAGCTGGAGAATGAGAACTGTCATGAAAACTTGGATCACAGAAAACTTGGATCCTAGAACTATTCCTACAATTACCTATGACTTTAAGTAATTTCCTTGTAATGGGGTTTCCTTTGTGCACAGAGAGAACTGGAGAGAACCAACAGTTCTTGAAATATCTTCCAGAGAAGTTGAGTTCATTAGTAAAACAAATGTGGGAGAAAGTTCATTCTATACCTCCATGTTAGAAATTCCCACCTTACACGCATTCATTAAAAATAGAGATCTTCTTTAGCAAGAAAAAAAATATAAGGAAAATAAGAAAGAAAAAAATAGTTCCACTTTGTTTAACCTTATTATTTTAAACTGATTTATCCATGAGGTGTTTTTTTTTTCATGAAACATCTATTAATATGCAATATAAATACTAGTCAAGGAAGAATTTTTTAGAGGATTTTTGTCCTCTTCCATGTCTTGAATTTAATCCTTGCATTATGCCTTATGATATCATAACCATATAATAACTTAAACCTAATTGATTAAATATTCTCACCTCCTTTCTATGAGTAAGCGTTAAGAAAACTGACAAATTCATATTTCTCCTGCCTGAAATCCAAAAGGGATTTAGGATTACATCTGATCCCGTGGAGTGGAGTAAAATTCACTTTTTTGTTGTTCTGTAGTATACTGTGTGAAATTTTTATAAGGCTAGAGATAACTGAATGTATATGCATGTTAATGAATTACCTACAATGAACATGGAGCTTGTCAAATACTGAAAATCTTTACTGAAAATTTGTTATGGTGTTTTTTATCTACTTATCAACTCCCAGTAAAATATACCTATTATTTTCTTGGTACATGTATGAGAATAAACGTGTAAAAGTAAAAGACATGAAAGAATTGTTGCCCCTTATTATGAACTTGGAAACAAATCTATTTCCTTGTCATTCTAGAATAACATTTGCCTGCAGAAACCATAGCATGAATTATTTTGGTTAGTGATTGATTCTGTGCTTGGGCATAAAGACCCCTGATAGATAGAAATATGTTTAGTATTAGACTCTTTATTTCCAAGCTCCTTTTTACCATTTACATTTCTTTAGCCAGGGAAAACAATAGAAGAGTGTCTGAATGATTCAGCTATACAAATTAGTGTTCTTGACTTTTCTGTTATAAATTTGGAATATTAATTTAATCAGACTATGCTTTTTCTGTTTCTAAAAAAAATCCATATAAATGCCTTTTCTTGTAGGGATATTTTAAATACAGTGCTTGAAGTAAGTCTGCATGGGGGTATTTGTGTATGTGCTTGGATGAGTGTTTATGTGTTTGTGCACTTTGAGCCTTCTCTAGAACTTTGGTTGATAACTCTTTCCAAAGGTGATAGATGAGACAATTTCAAAGTTCCACTCTGCATAAATGCGTAAAGCAGCTAACCATTTTCTTTGAGATCACTCCTTTCTTTATTGTCTCTTTCTCCTTGCTTGTGTCTTCAGCTACCAGAAGCATACTTTGCTATGGCTTCAGTACCATCGCATATCAAATTTTTGTTTCTGCTGGTTTTTATTTCTTCATTTATCTTGTCTATTTGCTTTAAAAGGCAAAATAAGTGAGCAATAACTAACGGGCTAATTCTGAGTGCTTACAATAATGATAACATACTTCTTATCAAGTACTTCCTGTCTTATTCACATATAGAATCTTGAATGTTTTCAACAAACTGTGAAGTAGAGAATATTATCATTTGCGGTCTCAGAGAAGTTGAATAGCTTGTCCAGATTTAACAGCTAGCAATTTACTAAGCATGATTCAAATCCAGGACTGCCCTAATATTCATTCTACCACAACAAACTGACTTAAACCACAATGACTATGCACATAGTTAGTCTGATACCACATATTGTATCACACATGGTTTAGCATATGGTACCTTCTTTTTTGGGATAGAATGTTCTATAAATGCCAGTAACATCAATTTGGTTGCTAGTGTTAGTCTTTATTCTTACTGACTTTATATCTGATTGTTCATTCAACTACTAAGAGAGGGGTATTAAAACATTCAATTTTAAGTGTTGAATTATCTCTCTCTTCAGTTCTATAAGTTTTTGTTTCACATATTTTGGAACTCATTTGTCACGTGCATATACTTTTATAATTTTTTTATTTTCCTGATGTACTGAGCATTTCATCATCATGCAATTACTCTTTTTGTTTCTAAGAATGTTGCTTATATTCTATTTAGTCTAGTGTTAATGCAGTGCTTCCAGCTCTTTTGATTGCATTTTGCAGTTTTCCTTTTTCTATCTATTTACTTTCCATTTATTTGTGTATATTGTTGTAAACAACATAGGGATAAATTTTTCTTCTTTATTCTGTTTGAAAATTCATGATTTTTGATTATTTTATTTTGATTATATTTTTATATATTATATATTTTATTTATTTTATTTATTTATTTATTTATTTATTTAATATATTAAAATATTTATATATTTTCCCCTGAGATTATAGTATACAGTTTGCTTTGCCAGGATCTTCTTCAAGTTAATATTAAGGTAATTCTGGTTAAATATAGCAAATTTGCTTTGATTCTGCTCAATTTCCTCCCCTGTCCTTTGTGCTAATATTAGTATATGTTACAATTATATGTGTTATAAACCTACTGTAGCAATGCTATAATTATTGCTTTATATAAATATGTTCTTAAACTAAGAGGAGGAAAGAGAAAAAATATATTTATATACTGTTTTAGTTCAGGCTGCTATCATAGAATACCATAGAGTGAGTAACTTATAAACAACAAACTTTTTTAAACATTTTATTTATTCATTTGACACAAAGAGAGATAGTAAGAGAGAGCACAAATTTATTCCTCATAGTTTTGGAAACTGAGAAGTCTAAGACCCAGGCACTGGTTCATGTGGTGTCAGTGAGAGCTGCTTCCTGCTTCACAGACAACTGTCTGTCTTGCTATGTCTTCACATGGTGGAAAGGGCAAGAGAGCTCCCTGGGGTCTCTTTTATAAGGACACTTACTCGCTCTTGAAAGCTCTACCTCATTATCTAATCATTTCCCAAAGTTGCGAAATCCTAATACAATCACATCAGACATTAGAGTCTAAACATGTTAATTTGGGGGGTGGGACACAAACATTCACTCTTTCCTGACAGTTCAGGTTACTGTCTGGTCTCATTTTCTTTCAGCTTGAAAGACCTTGTTAGTATGTCCTGTAAGACAGGTCTGCTGGAAATGAATTATCTCAATATTTATTTGTTGGTTGGTTGGATTTTTTTAAATTTAAATTCAATTAGACAACATATAGTACATCATTAGTTTAAGATGTCAATTTTTATTTATATATGACTCTCTTTGTTTCACCTTCATTTTTGAAGAGTAGTTTTACTTTGTGGGCAGATTATTTTTCTTTTTTGCTCCAGCACTCTGAATATGTCATTTCTCTGTCTTCCAGTCTCCATTGTCTCTGATGAGAATTCAGCCATTAATCACATTGTTGTTCCCTAGTATGCCATGAATTATTGTTCTTTTGCTGCTTTCAAGATTCTCTCTCTCTCTTTTGCTTTTAGTGGCTTGTGATGTATCTACATGTGTATCTCCTTATGTTAATCTCATTTGGGTTACTTGAAATGTTGTGTCTAATATAGTAATTTCTTTTTTTAATTAATTAATTAATTAATTTACTGACAGAGAGAGATCACAAGCAGGCAGAGAGACAGGCAGAGAGGTGGGGGCAAGCAGGCTCCCTGTCGAGCAGGGAGCCCAACGCGGGGCTCGATCCCAGGATCCTGAGATCATGACCTGAGCCGAAGGCAGAGGCTTAACCTACTGAGCCACCCAGGCGCCCCTAATATAATTTCTATCATCAGGTCAGAGAAATCTCCAGCCATTATTTCTTTAAGTAATTCTACTTACTTTTCTTCCTTTGTTCTGTGACTACTATTACACAAAAATTAGTGTATGTATATTTGTCCCACAGTTTTCTGAGATTTTTTTCAATTTTATTCAAACTTTTTTACTTTCTGTTTTCAGATTGGACTATTTCTTTTGCTATTTCTGCATTAGTGGGAAGTTTACAAAGTAAATTTAACAATGGAAATCATATCTTTTTCTCTTCATTTCTTTTTCTCATCCGGCATCAAATTTTTTACTCTAAAGAAAGTGGCAAAGCCTAAGGAATTTCTGAACAGGAAATAAACATAACCAGTAGAAACATCTTCATCCTCAATGCCCAAGGCTTTGTGTTAAGTGATAAAGGGAGCAATATGGCTATAGTCACTTTAGATTTGAAAAAAAAAATTTTCTACTCCATTCAGCAAATCCGTCCCCCCCTCCCCCCGCCCAGGTAACATGACCCATCCTCTTTAGATGATAATTAAAGATCATTTATTCTTTTTAAAGTAATTCTTTTGAGTGTGTTTGTTGGGCTTAGGTGAGAATAGTAATCTTACTTCTTATACCAAGTGGCTAATCAAAGTGTTCCTTCCAAAAATAGAGAATATCTGCCTTGGGAGGAATTCTGGTAAATGGAATATTCTTTTTGAACAAGTTGCTTATCTTCTCTGCTGCTTCGTTTTCCTGTTATTGGTATATATGGAATATATGTATATATTACATCTTCTTTATCCATTCATATTTGGATGGACATCTGGGCTTTTTCCGTATGTTGGCTATAGTTAACATTGCTGCTGTAAACATTGGAGTGCAGGTGCCCTTTTGAATCCCTATGTTTGTAGCCTTTGGATAGATACCTAATAGTACAATTGTTGGGTTGTAGGGTAGCTCTATTTTTAACTTTCTGAGGAACCTTCTTACTGTTTCCCAGAATAGCTGTACCTGTTGGCATCCCCACCAGCAGTAAAAGAGGGTTTCCCTTTCTCACATCCTCGCAAAAACCTCTCATTTTCTGACTTGTTAATTTTAGCCATTCTGACTGGTGTGAGGTGGTATCTCATCATGGTTTTGACTTGTATTTCCTTGATGCTGAGTGATATTGAGCATTTTTTCATGTGTTTGTTGGCTTTTTGTTTGCCTTCTTTGGAGAAATATCTGTTCATGTGTTCTGCCCATTTCTTGACTGGATTTTTTTTTGGGGGGGGAGCATTAAGTTTGATAAGTTCTTTATAGATCTTGGATACTAGCACTTCATGTGTTATGTCATTTACAAATATCTTCTCTCATTCCATAGGTTGCCTTTTAGTTTTGTTGACTATATCCTATGCTGTGCAAAAGCTTTTTATCTTGATGAAGTCCCAATAGTTCATTTTTGCTTTTGCTTCCCTTGACTTTCAAGATGTGTCTTTAAAAAAGTTGCTGCAGCCGAGGTCAAAGAGGTTACTCCCTGTGTTCTTCTCTGGAATTTTGATGGATTCCTGTCTCCCGTTTAGGTCTTTGATCCATTTTGAGTTTATCTTTGTGTATGCTGTAAAGAAATGGTCCAGTTTCATTCTTCTGCATGTAGCTGTCCAATTTTCTCAACACAATTTTTTGAAGGGACTTTTTTCCATTGGATATTCTTTCCTACTTTGTCGAAGATTAGTTGGCCATAGAGTTGAGGGTCCATTTCTGGGTTCTCTATTTTGTTCCATTGATCTATGTGTCTGTTTTTGAGCCAGTACCATACTGTCATAATGATTACAGTTTTGTAATACAGCTTGAAGTCCAGAATTGTTTTGCCACCAGCTTTGGTTTTCTTTTTCAACATTCCTCTGGCTAGGGTCTTTTCTGGTTCAATACAAACTTTAAGATTATTTGTTCCTGCTCTATGAAAAATGTTTATGGCATTTTGATAAGAATTGCACTGAATGTGTAGATTGCTCTGGATAGCAAAGACATTTTTTTTTTTAAAGATTTCATTTATTTGACAGACAGATCACAAGTAGGCAGAGAGGCAGGCAGAGAGAGGTGGGGAGGCAGGCTCCCTGCTAAGCAGAGAGCCCGACACGGGGCTCGATCCCAGGACCCTGGGATCGTGACCTGAGCCGAAGGCAGAGGCCTTAACCCACTGAGCCACCCAGGCGCCCCTAGCAAAGACATTTTAAGAATATCTATTTTCTAATCCATGAGAATGGAATATTTTTCATTTCTTGTGTCTTCTTCGATTTCCTTCACAAATGTTCTATACTTTTCAGAGTTCAATTCCTTTACCTGTTTGGTTAGGTTTATTCCTAGGTATCTTATGGTTTCAGGCGGAATTGTAAAAGGGATAGATTCCTTAATTTCCCTTTCTTCTGTCTCATTGTTAGTGTATAAAATGCAAGGACTTCTTTGCATTGATTTTTTGTCCTGCTACTTTGCTAAATTCTTGTATCAGTTCTAGTAATTTTTTTAAAAGATTGTATTTATTTATTTATTTATTTATTTATTTGATAGAGAGAGAGAGAGATACAGCAAGAGAGGGAACACAAACGGGGGAGTGGGAGAGGTAGAAACAGGCTTCCTGCTGAGCAGGGAGCCCAGTGTGGGGCTCAATCACAGGACCCTGGGATCACAACTGGAGCCGAAGTCAGACACTTAACGACTGAACCACCCAGGCACCCCCAGCTCTAACAATTTTTGGTCGAGTCTTTTGGGTTTTCTACATAGAGAATCACATCATCTGCGAAGAGTGAGAGTTTGATTTCTTTGTGATTTGGATACCTTTTATTTCTTTTTGCTTTCTGATTACTGAGGCTAGGACTTCAGTACCATGTTGAACAACAGTGGTGAGAGTGGACATTCCTGTTGTGTTCCTGACCTTAGGGGAAAAGCTCTGTTCTTTCCCATTGACGATGATATTCACTGTGGGCTTTTCATATATGGCTTTAATGATATTGAGATATGTTCCTTCTCTACACTACAGAGAATTTTTATCAAGAAAGGATGCTATATTATTAACAGTTACATTTAAACAAGACTGAGTTAAATTTGGTAATATTCAGTGTCCTGGATCAACATTATAACTATCATTGAAAGAAAGTGTTTGACAAAAAGACCACAAACATTACAACATATTTTTAACCAACCACTAGAAAATATAAATCATCTTGTTGAAACCTGCATATTCTTTAAAAACACTAAATTTGTGAATCTTTTGTGAAAGTTACATCTAGAAAAAAAAAGTATAAATTCCCTTAACTCGAAGCCCTAAATATCTCTAACTAGAACAGCTGAAGTGGGTTTTACTATGATCTAGGTTCCCACAGAGGACTTAATCAACCTTAATGAATAATGAACACCCAGTAAAGTTAAAGTGTAATCTGTGTGTGCAAAGGACATGGGAAAGATTCTGTCCCCAGAGATAAGACTGGCTCTTCACAGAATAGTTCAGAACTAACAAAACTCTACCTGTCTCTGTAGTTCTGTTATGTCAAATGTAAATTCTGACATTATTTTAGTATATTCAAGCCTTAGATGATGAATATATGCATGTAGTACTTGCAATACTTCAAATTTCATTAAAGACTGACAGTTGAATATCTTTTCAGAGCTACTCTTTTTAAGTCTATAAAATCAAAGAGAAGTTATACATTTCCAATTTATAAAACTTTCAACATTCAATAATAATAATAATAATAACTTTCTTATTGTTATTGTTTGCATGTAACAGTATCCTTCATGATGATTTTAATAATTTCCTCTACGTTAAGTGGTTTCCTAAGCAAGTGGTGAAGAGGTAGAAGCAAGAAGCACTTTAGCAAACCTTTGTTCACTGACTGGTTAATTAAAGTCTGTTCTATTTGAAATAAGTGTTTAGTGACATTGAGCTGATCCATTGTTCTATAGAGTCCTAAATAACCTAAAAATTTCTCCATCTTAATATTAGGTCTTCTGCAGAAATGAGTGAGAGGGCTCAAACTGGCAAGTATCGGGCTTAGGCGAACTTTCTGGTTTTCTGAGATATCTTTATGACTGAAACCCACATCTAAGAGGGGAAAAGATTACTCATTTGAAAGTAATTATCACTAGTCTCTCTGACCTCTACCTGATTTTCCCTTTTCTATTCAAGCATGACTAAGGAGAAGGATCCTGGACGTGAGACTTTCTGTGATTTCAGGTGAGGCAGAACTTGGCTTTGACCTCATTGCCTGCGATTGGGACTCCTGACTTGGTTATAAGTTACTACCTCAGATTTCTTTTGTTGTGCTTAGTATTGTTCCAGTGGAGATATTGTACTGACATAACATACAGTCTGCTAAGGACTAATTTTGTTCTTTATTTATTAAAAAAAAAGTGTATCTTGAATGTTATGATAAGTACAGGGGTTAAAGTACTGAGCAAGGGACTATCTTTGATCTCAAATAACTCTCCAGTGATTCTGGCTTATTTAATTTGAAGAGGGCTGCATCTTGGAGATGCTTGAACTTACCTTCACTGCCATTTCCTTAAGAGAGTATGCCATTGACCTTCCCTGAACAATCCCTGTGCTGCCTTCATATTCTGCTTTTGGTTATAGTTCTTTTTTCTCTTACTGTGTACAGCAAACACACACTGAGCTTTATTCTGTGCAAGTCTGTGTCAGGTGCCTTGGAGAGGTCATCCATTCAGTTTTCATAGCAGTTGGTACTGAAATTACTCAGTTGGTAATGAAACTGGACTTCAGGCAGACAAAGTGTATTCTTCTCGTTACACGGTCCACCTGGTAGAGCTGAAACTGTCATGGTTTCCCTCTGGAACTCAACATTTAACCACTGTGATGAACTCTCTAATAACTCCCTTTATTTTCTTTGTTTATCCATGTAGTTGTTTCCTGCAATAGCAGTGAATATGGGGCCCTGGGTATGAGAAATGTGTCAATTCATTTTTGTGAATTATGAAGAGAAATCTTCAAAATATAACTCTTACATCTTCCTCTCCAGAGATTCCAATCTGTCCTTTGGTGGCAGAAGAAACTTGTAATTTGATTTGAGAAACCTACCCAAGGAACTTTGCTTCATCCTTCCCTATTGAGATTTACCAAGGAAGAGTTACATGTGTTGTGCCCTAGCCTTCTGGGCATCTGATTTCCAGCTGGACCCCTTGCTGGTTTCTGACTTCTGTCATTCTTCTTTGTTCTGGGCATCTGGCCCTGTTTCCCAGCCCATATGAGATGGGAACACCATGGTTCCCCCTTCGATCTCACCTTCCCTCAGCTACTCTCAGGGAAGAAGCAGGCCTTCAGGCAGGCTCCTATGTCCTCTCTCTATCCATAGTATAAAATGTTCCTTCTTCACTCTCAACATTCCTTCCCTTGGGGCTTTAAGTTAAGTTTTCTTAGGATTCCAGTACAACAGATTTAAGCCAAATTGATCGTAGTAAAAGGTCCTCGAAGATAGATGACCAAAACTCAGTTCCTTAATTTAGTGTTTTCAAGTGATCTCTGAGCCATGTGGACATTTGACGGAAAACAGCAAAAAGAGTTATCTGTTGACTTTTAAAATTGTATGATTTCCTGGCACTATTAATTAAATCTAGTAAGCATTTATTGAGTTCTTAATCCATAGGGCACTTTGATAGGCATTACAGATGATATCAAAGTGAATGAGACATACAAACACTTCTCTTAAGAAGGCTGGAAAGAAGAACACAAATGCAACTAACAAAAGAAAAAAGCCCGAGAACTACAGGAAAGGTTCCAGACAACTCCCGTGGAACCTGTGGAGGGTGCTAACTGTTTCAGTTGTAAGACATTTGGAATTCAAAGCCCAAGAACCATATTACTGGCAAGCCTCGTGGAAGAAGTAACAGTCAAACCACCAGGAACAGAAGCGGGGAAGGACGGGATAGAGCAGCAGTGGGAGAGGCTGGAGAGGAAGGGTAGGCTCTTCACACAGTGTTAGACACTGTACTCAGCATTATTATCTCTGGGTTCAAATCATACAATGTCTTCCACTTGTGGAATTGGTGAATGTGATATGAATTGGCTCGTTCTGACCTAGGTTTAAGCGCATTGGTGTGCTTTTCTTTTTCCTGACCATTCAGGGCAAATTTTCCTGAGGGAGACAGAACACCTTTGTCCAGCAAGTCTGTGCAGCTTATCATAAACTCAGGGCAAAATGGCGATCAAGAGAATCAGGTAGAACCATTGTCTCCATCAGTCAGCAAATACATATGATGTGCCCATGACACCAAAAAGGGAAAAGATAAATTCTACCACTAAAAGTGATTGCCCAGGGGCTCCTGTGTGGCTCAGTGGGTTAAAGCCTCTGCCTTCAGTTCAGGTCATGGTCCCAGGGTCCTGGGATCGAGCCCCATATCGGGCTCTCTGCTGAGCGGGGAGCCTGCTTCCTCCTCTCTCTCTGCCTGCTTCTCTGCCTACTTGTGATCTCTCTCTATCAAATAAATAAATAAAATCTTTTTTAAAAAAAGTGATTGCCCAGGGTACATGGGGCTCAGTTGGGTAAGGGTCTGACTTCAATTCAGGTCATGATCTCAGGGTCTTGAGATGGAGCCCCACATCTGTCTCCTTGCTTAGCAGGAAGCTGCTTCTTCCTCTCCCTCTGCCACTCCCCTCTGCTTATTCTCTCTCTCTCAAATAAATAAATAAATAAAATCTTTTTTTTAAAAAAGTGATTGCCCATACTACCAATTGATATGGTTAACCTGAAGTCAGAAAACTAATTTTTAGAGCCAAATCTGCGATTCAACATTAGTTATTATACCTATGACTTTTCTTTCACATTTATTCCCCCTATTAAAAATGCTCCATATCCCCAACCCAATCTCTCCTATTCTGTTGATACTCTAACTTATATTCCATTGACTCAACCTAAAAGATTAGGTTAAATTGGCTAGTTTTTTGAATAAAGCACAAATCTTCCAAAAACCTCCTTCCTGTTCTTTTTCTAAGCCTTGACTTATCTCAGTCTTGCCATATATTTATGCCCATTAGCTATATTTTCTCAAAGAGACCATTCATTACCCTTCTTGAATAAAGATTGAAATTTAGGTTTCCCTTCAAATGTCAGGAATCTAGGGTTCTATCTGGATCAGTGGCTTTGAAATGATTTTAAGTACATAAACTGCAATTTATTGCCCCTTTAAAAAATATAATCTGACAAAAGTGGCATAAAGTTACTTATCACAAACTGCAATGAATTACATCTCTCTGCCCATCCATCTAGTCAACAGACTTATATTGAATTTTCCTCACCTAGTGTCTTGCAATACAAAGGTGAACAGCAATTACAGCTGATCTACTTTATACATTGCCATGACTTATACAGTATTATATTCAGGAGGAGATTTTTGTACAGTCCAGAAAGGTATCACCAAACCTGATTTCTTAGGAACATAATACTTAGCCACGTAGGGGACAATGAGTTTACACTGGTTTATTGCTTCCAACTATAGAAAGGACTCATGGAGGGGAGGAGTCAGTGTGTCAGTTAGGAAATGTTTGGCAGAGACATTGGGACTGTGTGGGAGTCATGAACGATGATTAGCAGTTAGATAAGTTATGGTAAGGAGAGATGCCCTTCCACGGCAGGAAGGGTGAGGAACAACTTCTCTTCCTGTGGTGCTCAGGCTGTTTTCTGCTCCCGTGTATCTTCTGTTTCATTATGACCAGCCAGTTTGAAGTCAACTCTTCTGGTTTTAGGATCCTTGCTTTTGGCAACATTGGCAAATTACTCACTTTGTCATTTACTTCTATCAGTCAGGTGAAGAAAAGATACAGAAACTTAGACCAATTGATGTCCTACTTAAGGGTGTCCTACTATGTGATCCACTTACCATTTTTACGTGAAGTGAGGGATGCTCTTGGAAGTCAGGGACCAGTTTTGTTTGTTTTGGGTTTTTTGATTTATTCTTTTTTTCTTGTTTATAGAATACATTTAGTTTATAGTAGGTATACAATAAGTACTGAAGATACTGGGTAGAGGAAGGGGTTAGAGATTATAATACCTTATCACCTCTTGGAGGTAATTCTGTGCAGGTCTAATGGAGGTGGAAAGAAATGAGGAAGCCGTGAACCTGCAAACACTGATTTTGTTGATTAACAAAAGGACAGAATGCTGAGAAATTCTTGTGTTTTCTAAAATCAGTATGTCAGAAACTTTGCTGTTTGAAAACCGTATCAGTAAGAATGGAATAGCTTATTTGGCACAAAGGATCTAAGTCACTTTGAGACGACTGGAATTGCTAACCCATGTTCAGAACTACAGATAAGGAGTTTTTAAATAAAACACTCTCAATTATCTTGTTTGTAGTTTCCAAGGAAACAGAAATGTAATGTACAGAGAAGATAGCCTGGATTATCCTTTGTCTCTTTCCATTTGTCCAGCAACTTCATTGCGAGTTTCTGCATCTTCTAATACCCCGCGATCCCCAAAGACCTAGGACAAAATTTGCAAGTTTCTCCTAGTGACTGACTCCATGGTAGATAACCATGAATTCTTTTATTGAAAATACCCAACATGTCAAGGCATGTAGATATTTTTCTCAATTTTTGAAGAAAATTTGCTCCTTTCTAACACCATTTTCATTCCACTTTGAGTAAACTGAAACTGATGCAAGGCGTTATGCCGATTGGTTACAAATGACATTAGCCATTGCTTCTCTGAAATGATAATTTAAATGATAATTTAGTGGTTGTCTCCAGGGAAGACTACATATCTTCAGTGAAACTCAAAATGCCTCTTCATAGCTGGATGAAGATCTTCATTCCCCACTTTGTGTCTGTCTCCACTCACTCAAGTTTGCCCCTAACCATTTCCACCTCCGATGTTATTCTGTACATATTTTATCTGCCAGCCAAGGACATTGTAGAGGGCAGGATTATCTAGTCGTAGAGCATGCTGGCCTTCTAAACCACAAGGGGTATCATAATAGCAGATGAATAGTTTGAAAATTACTAACACTGTGCCCTAGACTCCAATACTGAGATACTGAGCCCCCTTTGAACAGGTGTCTGCTTAATAAGGTCAGGCTGTTTTGCCATTAGCCTCACTTGGCTCTTTAATGTTCATTGAGCTGATATGGTTGTTCTTTTTAAAAATCTCTTCTGAATAGATCAGAAGCTTCATAACTAACTCCCCAGGAAGTCTCCTCAGAAATAACAAGTTGAAAGGGAATAGGGGTACTCTTTTCCAGAACTTTGGCCCACCTCTTGTATAGAACACTAAAGATGAGGTCATGTCTTACTCCCACACACGATACCCATTATGTCTTATTTTCCCCTAAAATGAGGCAGATACAACTGCCTCAGTTGGCATTTGATGGCATTCTGTGAGAGCCCCTTCAAGGCCAATGCAACAGTAACTGACCAATAATGAGCTTCTCCCTCAGTGCATCTGAAAACATGAGTCCTTTTTCAAAGTGAATTGTGGAGACTAAGTTAACTGGAGGTTTATTTCATTTTATCCTCTTGTTCTTAAAAGTCAGGTGTAAGTCAAACTTTATTTGAAATACCCTAGGGAAGCTGGCTGTGTAAAGAGACCCTAGGTTAATGCTTTTTTAGTTTGGATAATCACCATCGCATCACTTGGGAATTTTATAAATTGGCTTCTGAAAGCAAGGACTGCCTGCCTGCAGTGAGTTACCAAGAGTTTCATGACAATTGCATTTCTTTATTGTACCTATTCTGATATTCACGGGTTGACATAAAACATACACCTTCTCTCTCTCCTCAGGTTTTCCCCATTTTTAACAACTTCACCAATTATTATTATTTTTATTATTATTACTGTTATTTCATCACAGATTTTTCCAGAGTGTTTTGATAATGATATTCACTATTGGGAGAAATTCTGCCCATGTGAAATCAATTACAAAACACTTTTAACTAAAAGGTTAGATTCTTGCATGGATCTGGATGCCAGTCTTGCCATGGGACTCCAAATTATTGTTATTTAAATAATTTTTCGTTAAGAAGGAAATAAAAACAAGTTTTTTAAATATGCTTGATATTAACCCCATACTGTATCCACAAGTTAAATTCTGTATTAAATTTGACATCAATTACAGCTTCCACAAAGCTATTCCAGGGAGCATTGCCATTTCAGGTAGAACCTTTGTGTTGTCCCATTTTAGTGAATTAGTAAAGTGGTCATAACAAATTCATCAACTAAGCACAGGAGAGGTCAGGAAAACAGATGTATTCCTCAGGACAGTGCCCAGTTTATAGTTAAGTCTTAATATGTGCAGATTGGAAGGACAGATGACTTGCCTGAGAGCATCTGTCAAAAGACAAAACAACATCTGGGTGTCAGTCTCTCTGGCTCATACAACTGTTCCATGACTTTCACGGTCTCCAAGCCCAAATCTCATGAACTATGAACTGTCCATTATAGATTTTTAGAGGCTTAATGAAAATGCTATTTTCTTCATGGCTATTTTGACCAAATTAAATGACAGTTGGCAATAATACAAAGAAAGGCTATATGGTACAGTAGGCAGATCATGAAAGATAGCTATGAATTACACAAGAGTGTTTTAAACAAATCAAAAAGAGCTATCTACACAAAAATTAGAAACAAAGTTTAATTCATTTTAGGTTTCAAATAATACTGGAAAAGAAAGTATAGCTTGCATGAAATAGATGAATAGGAGGAATTAGGACATTGTGTCTTGTTTTTTTAAGAAGAAATTTAAAGACATATTCTATTATTATTGAATTAGAATCAGATGAAGTCCATAGCAGTTTATTCAACATAGCTAGAGAACCCAAGTAGTGGAAATACTTCACTTTGTAGGAGACCAGTTGAGCAAAAAATATCTTAAAACTGAGATTCTACCTAAGATCTTTCATTAGCCAGCTGGCTCATAAACTGGCATGCAGTTTGTAATTGTCAACTATTTCTGCTATTAAAGAAAAATGGTAAAGAGATGGCACTTCCTGATTTCCTTGTTAGCTTCTGTAGAACTTTCTTTCCGATGAGCGGGACCTTGTCTGTAATTGTCTTGTGACACTTGGAGTCTTTATTCTGCCTCATTCAATCATATTTGCCGTTGTCTTACATTCCTTAGCAGGCTGCAAACTAACTGGATGAAGTAATAGCATTTCTTTGTGTTCTCACCATAGAACCTAATATGGTGCCTTGCATACAATATTTAAGGCAAGGAAAAGAAGGAAGGAAATGACAGAAAGCAAGGAAGAAATGATATTTTCAAATGGTGGCTTAGAGGTATTGAGTTTTTGGCCTATCCCAAGTTCTTCACGATCACCGTCGAATTTAATTCTACAAATAATTCTGTGATGTAGCTAGGCATTATTAGCTCTACTTTCTGAATGAGGAAGTTGAAGCTTGAATAGGATAAATAATCTGATGAAGATCTCACGGTCAATAAATTGTAGATTTCTACTCCAAGAGCCTATGTTTCATCCAATATTCAATGCTACCTCTAAGGAAAGCATCCCCCCCCCCCCAGTTTTAAATGTACACTTATTAAACAAGATCTCCTTCTTGACAATTTAATACAGTATTTATCATCAATTAGTGCTGAGAACATTATTTTCCTCTGTGTACAAAAATACAGATTTTAACACTATGAAGACAATTAGGACAAATACCATGAACAACTGGTCCTTCAAAGTAAATAAAAGGGGAAAATTCACGGCATTGAGAAGCTTTGCTTCCTGTCAAGGGCACACCATCAGGAGCAAAGTCTTTGGGGGGGGGTCCTAAACCACTCCACATGGATAGGGTGGAGCTGGAGAGCCTGTTGGAGCTGGGTGGTGCCCTCCTCAGGGCTTCCACATGGGTCTGAGAAGCCGGGGTGGAGCTCTGACCAAAACCATAAACCAGAATTTGCCAAATGGGCATCACCTCAGAATGCCCCACAACTGTGTCTGAACAGTTATAGGATGTAATAGTTATTAAGTTAACACTGTCCCCCAAGAGTGTCACAGGGAAGGAAACGTGAAGGAGGAATGAAAGGCAGAGGGGGAAATGGGAGGGAAGTAAAAGAGGAGAAAATAAGTCAGAAAAACAGGAATGAGGAAAGGGATCTGTTTTGGACCTGGTAAGTAATTAGGAAAACAAGAAGTTATTGCAATTCCTACTCACACTGTTTGCACATGGACATGGAAAGTCTCGGGGGACACTGCAGCTGTAGGGTACAGAGGGGCTTGTGAAACATTGCTGTGAAGAAACTCACTTCCAGCGAGTTCTGTGGCATGTTTCTCTCTGGGATGGAAGATGACTTCCATATAAACACAAGTCAAATTTAGAGTTACGGCAAACCTGTCATATTATCTGGACTGGGGCTGTGGTCGTGGAGAATGGGGAACAAATTCATTACCTTTGACCAAGGAAAAGGTTTAAACCATGACTTTGGCCTATTTGATGGCTGAACAGTAGTGTCATTTTAAGTCTCTGGTTGAGAAGCAGAACAATGCCCAATTCATTATCAGAACATGAAAATTCCCATTTCACATTGTCTCCTGTCATAAGATGATTCATCGTTTTAATTTTCAGTACAACTAATTTAAGATATTAAGAAATGTTTTGTGTGTGGGGGCTTTGTTCATATTATGTATAATTTCATTATGAGGTTATACATATCATTTATTTACGTTGTCAAGGAGATAAGCAAAGCTGGTTTTTTTGTTTAGCTAGTCTTTTCAAATGTCCTCTTGGCTCTCTTTAATCTGCATACAATACCTTCCACACACACATTGATGTAGATGATTTGTGTTTCTTAAACTCTCCAGCCCTTAGAAATAATTTTGATTAGGAGCACCTGGATGGCTCAATCAGTGAAGCATCTGCCTTCAGCTCAGATCATGATCTCAAGGTCCTGGAATCAAGCCCCACTCTGGGCTCCCTGCTCAGTGGGGAGTCTGCTTCTGCCTGCCCCTCCCCTCTGCTCCTTTACCCTACTCATGCTCACATGTGGAGTTTTCTCTCTCTCAAAAAAATAAATAAAATATTTTAAAAAGCAAAAGAAATGTTGATTAGAAATGAGGTATATTCAGGCTGGGCATGAAAGATATAAATGTCTTTTCTTATATTTATCTCCTTCCTAAAACATGTAAGATACTCCAAGTTTTTTATTTGGTCTTATGGTGTTTGCTGAAATAAAATCCTAATGAATTCCTAATCGAGGAAGAGAAAAAAATATAAAGATGAAAAGAAGATACAGGAAGTAAGAAAGAAAAGAGCAGATAAAGAAAAAATTAATGGAAAGCTTGCCGTCTGTTGAGAAGTTCCCCTGTTGAGAAAGCTCACGTTGGCATCATCTGCCCTGACACTTGATCTGAAGAGTGACCAAGGGGATGCAGGTAGCTGACTTCCCTGCCATCCTACATACAGATTGTGTTTACACAGTTTAAATAAAGAACATACATTGTTTAGCCCTGCGATGTGACATTCTTCTATAAACAGAGAGAAAAGCTGCACTGCTCTTTCAGATGCACACATGGGCTGAGGAGCAAAGGACAGTATGATGCTTAAAAAAAATCATGAGTTGGGTCCCCAGCATGGAAATGAAGGAAACTGTAAGGCTAAAAGAAATTGCATTATGGTGTGACCGCTGTGGGCAGAAATCCCTGCTGTTAGCCTTGAGGTGGAGCTGACATACGGGGAAGATAACGTAACAAGTAGCTGCTGCTAATGGACAGAAGGGTTATCGTCGGCTACTTAACACTTATTCCTTAAGGCCAAAGGAATTATGTTCAAAGGCATATATTTTTAAAATTAATAGCATTTGACTTTAAAAGTTCTGAAAGTCTTTTTAATACGTGCTTTAGAATATAGATTTCAAGCCAAATAGACACCACTGACCTGGGAAAGTTCTCCCGTAGTGTTTTCTCAGGATCTTAAGAACTTAAGCATTAGTTTTTGGCAGAAAGACTGTGAGCGTTTATGACTTTTTTAAAGATTTTATTTATTTATTTGACAGGGAAAGCGATCACAAGTGGACAGAGGCAGGGAGAGAGGGGTGGGGGAAGAGCCCAATGCTCTCCGTTCAATGAGCCCCGGTTGAGCCCCAATTGAGCCCCAATGCTCTGGGGCTCAATCCCAGGACCCTGAGATCGTGACCTGAGCCGTAGGCAGAGGCTTAATCCATTGAGCCACCCACGTGCCCCGAGAGCTTATGATTTTTTCAAGAGATTAGTTAAGAGGGAATATGATTTAAAAAAAAAAATCCTTTCCAATGGTTTTTGAAAACAGAAAAATGTCAGAAAAAAGCTACAGCCACACAACGTATTATATGATATTTTTATATTACAATATTCACATTTAAAAATAATCTAATTTTGAAAAAAAATCCTTGCTAATTTACAATTGCACTAAGCTTTAATTTGAAGGGAAATGAAAGAGATCATATATTAAATTCAGGGAGAGAGACATCATTATAAAATTATGCTTTGTACTTTATGCATTTATTTGATTGAGGAAATCTTTTCAGAGGATTGGGATTTGAATTGTCAAGAAATTTTTTTTTTAAATGTGCAAAGAAGCAAAATTGAAAACTGTTTGTCATAGTAAAAGAGAATGAGCTGGTGACAGGGCCTGGATAGTGATTATGTAGACCAAGCAGGCTCAGAGGTCCAGACCCAGGATTCAAGTCCTACCCATCTGCTGGATGCATGACTTTGGGTAAGTTACATGGCCTCGCTGTGTCTTCTTATTTTTCATCTGTAAGATAGAGATAATGTTAATATCTGTTTCAGATGGAGGCTGTGAGGCTTAAATGAAATGTATATGTCATGTAGGGGAACGTTTGATGAAAAATATGTCCTGTGTAAGTACGTGTCATTATTACTGCCACCTGAGAGGTATTGAGGGATGTGTAGCTGCCCTGATACTGAGAGATGACTGGGAAATTGGAGAGCAAAGTGGGGAAGCAGCAACAGTAAATGTTTATTACACAACTGCTGTAGGACAGATACATGGATTCACAAGCAACTGTAAGTCCCAATTCATCACACACACACACACACGAGTGTACACCCACACACATGCACGAGTGCATGCACACACACATGCACATACACGTGTACATGCACACATGCACACAGTTTTTATTTAAAGACACAAAGGGAAAAATTAAAAGCTGTATTAATAAGCATTTTTAAATAATCATCTTGAAAGGATTATAAAATTATTTCCCATATAGAGAATAATTTAGAAATAAGTTCAAGGCTTCTAACAGAAAAAAAATTGTGGTTTCATAATTTGTAAAGTTGATGAAGTTTTATTTCTCTATAGATTTTGGCATAATGTTTGCCTTTTAGCATTGGGTTATTTGCAATGATTTTAGCTTTCCTTCTCACTGTTCAATCCCTAAAAATGGGAGGCTTCCCAGAAGGTTACTTTTAGGATCACCCTCACATAATGAACATCTTCTCTCCCTTTGTTAAAAAAAAATGAACACAAAGTTTAATTACAAATTTATGAAGTCTGTGGAACAGGGTGGAGGAAAGGAGAAAGAAAAACAAAACACTGTAGGAGATGGAACTGAATTGAAGAGGTGATTGAATGTGCACATTACACGGTAGAAATGGTCTTCTCAACCCCTGAGGAGATTTCAAGTGAATCCAGAATAGCAAGCTAAAAATAGCTCTGAAAGTTAACTGGCCATTGCCACAATAAATACTTAGGCTATCAATTAAGGTGGCAAGAGAATGAATTATCTGTAAACCAAGTGAAATTTGCCCTGAATAAAAGGCTTTGAAGGTAATTAAAATGAAATTAAAGCCTGCTGTTTGAACAGGAGTAGTGGCCTTTATTATTTCTGAAAAGTTAGAGCAGAGTGTAAATAAACAGCTTGATTTGAGATTTAATTTCAATTTTAGTGTGACCTTTGTTAGAGCCCTGTCTGAATTAGCATCCTTCCATGAAGGGAGGGCACAGCACTGAATTATCAAAGAGGACGGGGGCACAGGAGACAAGTATACTGGTATTTGGAAAGGGAATGCAGGGATAGAGTTAATGTTAAAAATTAAGATGTGGAAGACAAGTGCTGGCCCCGTGCTCTTACAGTAGAGCACTGACCCATGTGGGGGATAGGGGTACAAATCTACGGTGCCCCACAGTCAAAATTTCATGTATAACATTTGACTCTCCTGAAACTTAAGTACTAATAGCCTACTGTTGTGTATTACATGCTTATTCTTACAATAAAATAAGCTAGAGAAAAGAAAATGCTGAGAAAAATCCTAAGGACGAGAAAATGCATTTACAGAACTGTGCAGTATTTATAGAAAAAACTTCTTGTAAATGGACCTGCCCAGTTCCAACCCATGTTGTTCAGGAGTCAACTGTATTACCTAAACTAAGAAAAGCACATTTCTTGTGAAGTCTTGACTTCTGCCTTTTTTCCCTAGGCTTAACCACATCCATACTTTGTGCCTAATTTAATAGCTAGGGAGAATAAAATTGTTAACTGATTCCCAGAATCTGCCTTTTTGGAATTTAAATGGGATGCTTAGTTCCAAATCCAACTGCAGCAAGTATATCATCTGCTTTAAAATCTGCTTTAAAAATTATATTGAGAAAGAAAAATGTATTTGAAAAGGCGAGACTATTATGTCCCTGAGATACCCACTCACCAGCGTTCTTAAGAATACCACTAAGATGGGAAAACTGAAGACAGTCTTGACCTTTAGGTAAATTTTGGAGTGAAAAACATATGTTTGAGACTGTGATATTTCACTTGCTTTTCATAAGCATCTACCTGGTAAAAGGACATGAGCACTGTCTTTAAAAGGAAGAGAAGATAAGTCCACCTTTTTTACTGCTTTTTTTTTCTTAGTATAATTCTTTGTCTCCCAAAGTGTGATTTATCTGATTAATATTTAGTATGATTCAGTTTCTTTCGAAGACCTACCTTTATCTTTCCAAGTCTTCAATATGGACAGAGTAGGCTGCTTTTATCTAATACTATTTGAGGGGTGCATATTCTTCCCTAATATCTCACCTATAAATCTTTGAAAGAAACCACATTCCTTTCCTTCTGGGCTGCAGTTCTAACGCATTATAATATTTTATGTGGCTTTCTCTCTCTCTCTCTCTCTCTCTTTTTTTTAATTTGACAGAGGGAGAGAGATCACAAGTAGGCAGAGCAGCAGGCAGAGAGTGGGGGGGAATCAGGCTCCCTGTGGAGCAGAGAGCCTGATGAAGGGCTCAATCCCAGGACCCCGAGATCATGACCTGGGCTGAAGGCAGAAGCTTAACCCACCCAGCCACCCAGGTGCCCCTTATGTGGCTTTCTTAATACAAATAATGGTGTCTCCATATGGCATGTTTTAAAGTGCATGTGCATCAACATGAGGAATAATGGCCTTGAGATTGTTAAAGAGTCACTTCTTAGAAAAGAAACATTTATGAGACATCCTGTTTATTTCATCTTGGAAGAAATAGAGAAGGTAACTCTAACAGAATGGAGAATAAAACTCTATTGTATGTGAGTGGGAGGGGAAGAAATATGTAGTGGATCAAATAGAATAAGCCCAAGAAGAATCCCCAGTAAGAGCTCTGGGTTAAGGCATTTGGGGTGTAGGGTCCATAGGTGGTGGTATTCCACAGAACATCTGTATTTGTGGGGTCTGAGGGAAGGACTAAGGATGGACATGATGATAACACAAATAGTCCATGAACGATAAGTATGTGGAAATTCTTAGGGATTACATATCCAAAGTTGAGTGATGTGTGATCCTTGACCTCAGGAAGTTTACTATGTATTGGATAGTCAGTTGCTTTAAATACAGACACACAAAACATAAGAAGTGCTGTGCATCAAGGGAGAACACGGTTCTAAGGAATGTTTGCACAGAGCTCATCCATTGTGGATATGGCAATCATCACAGAGAAAGTATAGTTTTAGATGACTTGAAGGGTTGACAGTAGTTTATCATGCAGAGAAAAAAGAGGGACGTTCCTTGTTGGGACATAGGAAAACCAGAAAGTATTCAAGAAATAATTATCAGATATGATGGAGGAGGATTTGCAGCAAAAGGATTAGAGGTAGTAGGGGTTGGCACCCACACAGGACTGGGAGTAGTTCCAGCTCCTGCACGTGGGTCTGAAGCTCTCAAGCTTCATGGGGCACTGATACATGTGCACAGAAGGGGCTTCTGAAGTACAGGGGATTATTATCCTGGACTGATCACTGCTCTGGTTGCAATGAACAAGTCTTAAAAGCAAGATCCAGGATGATCAAACCAATTCCAAGTAACAACTGTTTCACAGAACAAAGATCAAGAATATTTATGTCACTGGACAGTGAGCCAATTCTGAACTCTGGTTTGGATGGCTCACCACTTGAAAATCAATACTCCAGAGACAAGTGATGATGGAAATGGAAAGTTTGCTTTATTCAGGGAGCCAGCAACATGGGAAAGGGGTGGGATAACATCCCAAAGACTGTGTTCCTGTCCAGGTTAAGCCAAAGGCTATTAAAGGGGAAGGAATGGGAAATGGGAGGGCATGTGCAGGAGAAGCAGGTACCCAGGAGGTTAGTCGTATGTTGACATAACCCAGAACAGACTTGCTGGCATCCGTGGCAGCTGTTTTTGAATGTGGTCAGGCCGTATCTTCTGGGAAAGTCTGGTCCTTCACTCCTCAAAATAGTGGCCTGCAAAATCTCAAGGAAAGTAGGTTAGTTCTGCTAACAAGGGACATGGTCATTAAGCAAGCAGTGCATGAACTTGAAGCAAGGACACCCTTAGACCAGTTGGACTGCTGTTACATTTATAGGAATATAAAAATATCCAGTGTCCAACAATGTAAAATTCAGAATGTCTGGCATCTTAAGAAAAATAACCCCGCATGCAAAGAAGCAGGAAAATTTTACCCATATTGAGGAGATAAAGTGATAAATCAAAACTAACCCAGATGGACACAGATTTTAGAATTAGCAGACAAAGGAATTAAAAGTTACTATAATGGTAACCCATATTTCCAAAAATTAAGTGGAGATATGAAATAAATGAAAAATACATAAATTGAACTTCTAGAGACAAAAATACGGTGTCTGAGATGAAAAATCCACTGGATAAGATAAGCAACAGATTACATATTACAGAAGAAAGTATTAGTGAAACTGAAGGCTTAACTACAGAAATGATCCCAAATTAAATGCAGAAAGAGCAGTGAATGTATGTTTTTCATAAGGCTTCTTTAATAAGTTACCAAAATCTCACTTCTATTGCCCTTGGCAGAGTCTCTGAATTGATCTAACTCATCATTTTTATTTTGTGAAAAATAGGTTCTGTACCCCATGTGGGACTTGAACTCAAGACCCTGAGATCAAGAGTTGCATCCTCTACCCACTTAGCCAGCCAGGTCCCCCACCAAAAGCTCACTTCTAGAGGTCAGAAATCAAAAATCAGTTTCACTGGGCCAAAATCAAGGTGTTGGCAGGGCTGTACTCTCCTTTCCTCATCTTTTCCACCTTGTGCACCTGCACTCTGAACTTTCCAGTGGACGGCCCCTCCGTTGCTCTTCCCAGCCAGCAGCAGGGTGATCAATGGTCATGATGACACCTTCTTCTTTGTTATAAGTGCCTATGCTCCTTTCTTGGGAAAACATTAGTGACGGTGTTCAGGATTCACCCAGATAAACTCAGATCATGCCCCCATTTCAGTACCCTTAAATTAATTCTTCTGCAAAGTCTCTTTTGCCATATAAGTTGATATTCACAAGTTCCAGTGTTAGGGCCTGGATGTCTTTGGGTACCATCATTCCGCTCACCACAAAGAATTTTAAAGTGAAAATGTTGAAGAAATAATAAGCAATTTTTCCTCAAATAAGAAGCAATTATTTTCCAAATAAGTTCACCAACTTAAAAAATTCAATGACTCCAAAGCAAAACAAATGTGAACAAAACTATGCAAAGGCATATCATAATCACACAATCCAACACAGAGAAAAGTTTTTAAAAAATGTAGATTAAAAAGACATTACATCAGAGGGCATCTGGGTAACTCAGTTGGATAAGCATCTGCCTTTAGCTCAGATCATGATCTCAGGGTCCTGGGATCAAGCCTCATTCGGGCTCTGTGCTCATCAGGGAGCCTGCTTCTTCCCCTCCCTCTGCCTGCTGCTCTGCCTCTTGTGCTCTCTCTCTCCCTGTCAAATATATAAATAAAATCTTAAAAAAAAAGATATTACATCAGAAAAACAAAGATCAGGATGACAGCAGACATCTTGGTACAAACAATATAAGTGAGAAAACAACAATGTGATATTTTTAAGGTGCTAAGAGATATATATATATATATATACATACACACACATAGGATTTATATCCAGTAAAATTTCTTTTTTTTAAGTTTTTATTTATTTATTTGACACAGAGAGAAAGATTACAGGCAGGCAGAGAGAGAGGAGGAAGCAGGCTCCCCGTGAAGCAGAGAGCCAGATGCAGGGCTCGATCCCAGGACCCTGAGATCATGACCTGAGCCCAAGGCAGAGGATTAACCCACTGAGGCACTCAGGCACCCCTCCAGTAAAATTTCTTTAAAAACGAAAGCACAAGGACACCTGGGTGGCTGAGTTGGTTAAGAGCCTGCCTTCAGCTCTGATCATGATCCCAGGGTCCTGGAATGGAGCTCCATGTTGGGATCCCTTCTCAGCAGAAAGTCTGCTTCTCCCTCTCACTCTCCCACTGCGTTCTCTCTCTCTTTCTCTCTCTCTCTCTCCCTTGCTCTCTCTCTCTCAAATAAATAAATAAAATCTTTTAAAAAATGAAAGTACGATCAGGTTTTTCTGAAACATACAAAGGCAAAAAATATTCACCACCAGCACATTTATACTACAAGAAATCTAGGAAGTCTTTTAGAGAGAAGGAAAATGATAATAGAAAAGTGGGTGCACACAATGAAGAAAGAGCAATGGGAATGAGAATTACATGTGTAAATATATCAGATGTTTTTGTTCTTTTAAAAATTCCTTTAGAGGAGAGCAGACTGAATAAAGATAATGGCATTGTGATCTGTGACATGGGGTTTATCATATTGGTAATGTAAGATGTATGGCGACCACAGGAGAAAGTTAGGAGCAGTGCAAGTGCATTACCGCAAGGCTTGTGTGGTGCCCATATGGTGGCATAACACCACTTGTAGGTCAACAGGGATAGGTTCAAGATGTAGACTCTACACCAAGCAACAATTAAGAAAACAAAGAGCTAAACCTAATTAGCCAACAAAGGAGAAAAAAATATAATAATAAAATTACTTAATTAATCCAACAGAAGGCAGGAAAAGAAGAAAACGGAAACAAAGATTAGAAAGGAACAATGAGAAAGCAAATAACAAGGCAATAAATTTGAATATAGTCTGATCAATAATTACAGTGAGTGACATGGTCCATATATGAGCCAATTAGTAAGTAGATTGTTAGATTAGATAAAATGTAAGATACATCTTTGCACTGCTTATAATAAACATACATCAAATATAAAGATGCAAATAGATTAAGAATAAAAAGATGGAATACTATGTTGATACTTATTAATATAAAGTTGTAGTGCTGCATTTATAGCAAAGTAGATTTCAAAGAAAATAATCTTACCAGAGGCAATGAAGTATTTTCATAATGAGAAAAAGGTTAATTCATTAAGAGGATGTAATATTCCTAAATGTTTATTCACCTACCAATATAGCTTCAGAATACATGAAACAAAAAAAGATAAAACTGCAAGAAGAAATAGACAAATTCACAATCATAGTTGAAGATTGTAGTACCATTAGTTTGGTAATTAACAGGCCACAAGACAGAAAATCATTAAGAATATAGCGGACAGAAAATCAGCAAAAATATAGCAATATGACAATTAAGTTAGAGATGTAACAACACCATTGATCAAGTTGACCAAATTGACTTTAATAGAATATAACACCCAATAACAGAAGAATGATCATTTAAAAAAAATTTTAAATAGATTTTCCAAAGTTGATCAAATTCTGGGTTATAAACTAAATTTCAATGAAGTTAAAAGGATCAAAGCCACTCACACCTGTGGAATTCAATTAGAAATCATTAAAAGAAAGATAGCTGAGCAAACTCCAAATATTTGAAACTAAAACACACACTTATAGGTAACCCATAGAACAAGGAAGAAATCAAACCTAAATTAGAAAGTATTTTCAACTTAATGATAATGAAAATTCAGCATATCAAAATTTATGGGATACTGCTAAAGCCATACTTAGGGAAAATTTGTAGAAACAAATACCTATAATTGAAGGAAAGTGTTAAGTCATTTGACTCATTTTTCACATTAAGAGATTAGAAAAGAGAATAATTAAACTCAAAATTAGTAGAAGAAATGAAATAATAAAGATGAGAATGAAAATCAAAGAAATCCAAAAGCATAAACACAATAAAGAAAATCAATAAAACCAAAAGCTGCTTCTTTGAAAAGATTAATTGAAAAATCTCTAACCAGACTGATCATGGAAAAATAGACACGACTACCCATACCGGGATGAGAGGTGATACCACTAGAGATCCTGAAGAAATGAAAAGAATTTTAAGGGAATACTATGGATAACTTTACACCAATAAATTTAACAGCTTAGAAAAATTTGTAAGATGCAAATTAAGCTCGCACAGAAACAGATAACCTGAATCGACCTCCAACTATGAAAGAAATTAAAGTTGTAGCTTTTAAGTTTTCCTATTATAAAGAGCTCCCCTCCCAGATAGCTTCACTGATGAATTCTACCAAACATAATAATGGTAGAAACAGTACCAGTATTACAAAACTCATGTAGAAAGAAGGGACTAATTCCTACTCATTCTGTGAAGCCAGCATTACCCTGACACAAAAATCAACCAATGACCAATATTAAATACTTGGATGTGGATTTGAAGAAAGAGTGAAAGTATCATGTAATGGAAATTACAAAACATTTCCTGGAGAAATTGGGAAATATACTGTGTTCATGATTCACAGATTTATTACTATTATTAAAATTTCAAATCTCAGGGCACCTGGGGTGGCTCAGTCAGTTAAGCATCTGCATTAGGATCAGGTCATGATCCCACCATCTGGGGATTGAGCCCTGCATTGGGCTTTCTGCTCAGCAGGGAGTCTGCTTTTCTCTCTCCCTCTAACCCTCCCTCCTGCTTGTGCTTTCACTCTCTCTCTCTCAAATGAATAAAAAAAATATTTTAAAAAAATTTTCAAATATCCCTAAATTGATCTATACATTTGAAACAATTTCAGTCAAAACCCCCTTGTTAATAGCCAAATGATGGAAAGAGCCCAAGTGTCCATTGACTGATGAATGGATAAAAAAGAGGTGGTATATATATATATGTGTGTATAAATACATACATATATATGTGTGTGTGTGTGTATATATATATATATATATATATATATGCAATTGAATATTCCTCAGCCATAAAAAACGAATAAAATCTGCCATTCACAACAAGATGGATGGATCTAGGGGGCATAATGCTAGGTGAAACAAGTCAGTCAGAGAAGGACAAATACCATATGGCTTCACTCCTATGTAGAATTTAAGAAACAAAACAAGCAAAGAGGAAAAAGAGAGAAAAGGAGAGAGAGACAAGCCAAGAATCAGATCTTTAAAGAACACACTGATGGTCATCACCAGGGTGGGGGTGGAGGATGGGGGATGAGGAAAACAGGTGATGAGGATGAAGGAGTGCACTTGTTATGAGCATGTGATGCATGTTTCTACACCTGAAATTAACATTACACTGTATGTAACTAACTGGAATTTAAATAAAAACTTAAAGGAAACAATCTCATTGTTAGAAATTAGGAAATGCAAATTGAACAGATTAATCATAACAAATATCATCTAGGATGTGAAGCAACTGAAACTTGGTTATACTCTGGACAGACAGAGTGCCATCACTTTGGGAAACTGGCAATTCTTTAAAAAACAAAATAGATACTTACCATATGATCCATCTGTTCCACTTGTGCAAGCATATTTTTATACAAAGACTTGTACATAATGTTATCACTGCTTTGTTTTTAGTAGTCAGAAAACAAAACAACCCAAATGTCCACACACCAAGTAGTGAGTGGATGGCCAACTGTGGGACAGCAAGTACGTGAATACTATTCAGTAACAAAAAAGAATGATATATGCTACAGTATGCAAGGATCTCAAAACACTTGTGTGAAGAGAGAAAAGCCTTCCTCTGCTTGTGCCCTTACTTTAAAAAAGCACATTACTCACAATTAAATTTTTGTAAACTGTTGGGATACTCAAACTAATATTTAGGGACTGAGAACTGACCAGCTGTTGCTTGGGGATAATGAGTACAAGCAGAGGTGGGATGGGGGTACTAGGAGCAAGAATAAATTTGGGGTGATACTAGATGTTTGTTATGTGGGTGTAGTCATGGTTTCATGGTGTTCATACATGTTAAAAGTCATCACTTTATACAGTAAATAAGTGCAATTTATTGTATGTTAGTTATTTAAATCAGTAGTACTGCTTTATTAATAAAAAGAATCTTCAGGGGTGGAAAATAATTATGCTTAAGAGTCCGAAGTAAGCTATTGCTTTTTAAGTGTCATCCTTGTGCAGGGGCCCTGCTAATCACTGTATCATTTCAATTTTTAGTATATGCGCTCCCCAAATGAGGACAAGGATTGCTTTTTAAAGACATTATGGTCTGTCTACTTGTAAACCCTCCTATAATTATAGATGCATAAAAATATGAAGAAATTCTTCTATTCAGAGTTTTGCATTTCTGCTAATACTTCACCTGAAGCACAAATACACATTTAAAAAGGAAGGAAGTAGAGTTGTAACCAGAAGTCAGGAATGCAAGGCGTGCTAATGCAAAATATAGTTTTGACATTTAGTTGAGATAAATATCTTTCCTTCTGCATTTATACAGAATTGAAAATTGACATAGACATTAGTGAGGACACCTAAAGACATTTACTGGAGCCAAAATGTGAAAGTAAGGTGGCAAAGGATCAGTGATTTATGAACATAGCCTGTTTCAGTAAAAAGAAAGTGAATTTGAAAATCTCAAGGATATACCTTGCTAAATAATTTCTAAGCATAAAATTGACTCCATAAGCTAAAAATTGGCCAAAAAGAAACATAAAACTCATATTCAGGAAAAGCTATGAGGGCAATTAGTTCCTTCCTTGTGAGTAAAAGTTTATTCTTTCTCATGCATTCACTTTTACTTGACCTGATGTGTTTTAAAAAAATCCTCATAAATGGATTTTCATCTAACTTCATTTCAGTCACTTTCTTCAAGAATCTGTTTCTTAAACTTATGGTTTTTGATGTCAATAGAATCATAATTCTAAGTATATTTAGTTCTCAAGTTTATATAATCAACCGTATTTCATCCACTGATGATTTTAGAGATGTTTTGGCATTTATATTTTCCTGATGTCATCTCCTCAGTGGGACAACATTGTCCAGGCTCTGAAGAGCATCTACGTCTCCCTTTGGCTACCTTTCTTTTGGTCCTTTCTTTGTTAATGCGCAACCGTGTGTGTGTGTGTGTGTGTGTGTGTGTGTGTTCTCTCCCTCCTTCCTGGTGAAATTAAATGCAGTAAATGTCAAGGAGTTAGTTGATTTCTTGTTGGTAGCTTATAAAAATATTTAGTAGGAAAAGGTAAGAATATTAATAAAAATGAGCTTGATTCCTCCGCCATTCAATTATTTGCAGCTTACTTTTTACCACTAATGGGCTGCATTTTGAGTGGTCTTCATTTTTAATGGCTTTACCTAGTACCCTTGAGAAGCAAACCATCCTTGTTTCTTTATATTAATCAGCAGGACTTCTGTCTTATAAAACTTTATGCATTGCATGCAGAAACCAAAGATCTCATCCAAAGAAAGTTTTATTTGCTTCCTAAATGATAAGATAATTACTCCATGTTATTTTGGCTGTGTGCTAACAACAAATCTGAGCAGTAGCTTAGGGACAGGGACAAGGAAGGACATGGCAAAAGGTGGTCAGCAAACTATGTGTTGATTTATTAGTCTCCCCAGCAAAATATCAGCCATATCTGCCTGAGATGAGGTCAAATATTATTCAGGATGTGACCCAAATAAAGCATGATAGAGTTCACAAATTGGTTAATATATATACCCTGTATTATTCCTAATATAATTGGAAAGAAGGCTCAGACAGTCCATTTCAGCAAGAAAACAAGGAAATAAAGAGGATAAGGGACTGAGCATCATATAGACAATGCTCTAAACCTTAGAGATTTCTCACTGAGGCAACTTCCAAGCAGGCTCTCTCCTCCTCCTTTCCTTCCACACAGTAGAATCTGGAGAAACAAAGAGGCAGAAGACTTATACTTCCAGTTTAGGTACATTGTTATGCATGCCCCAATCTTCTATTTTTTTAATAGCCTAGTGAGTCCATTGATGTTTTGGAAACAGAATAGAACTCCATCATAACATAGCTTACTTATATTTAGATTATGTAATAATCATGATAATTACAAAAATTTACTGAGTCTTTAATATATGATACATCCTTTTCTAAGTACCCTTCATGTGGTAATTTTTATAATACTCTCAACAATTCTATGGAATAATTACTACTATTTTCTTCATTTACACATGAAGAAACTGAAGTAAAGAGAAATTAAGGACTTTTTTTAGGAACATACAGCTGGAAAGTAGTAGATTCCAGACAGTCTAATTTTAATCTTAACCACCAAGGGGTTCTGCCCCTATGAGTACAACATGGCACTTCTAAGCATGGTAATTAAATAAAATACAAGACATGGTAACTGAATAAAGTAAAACACAAATATAATATAGTACTTCTTATCAGTAATTATATCAATAATTATTACATTCATAAGTAAGTACTACATTTTGTCACAAATTGTGCTCTAATATGTTTTAGAGAGATTCCACTGTACCTCATTATTTTATTTGGATGTTTCCAATATTTCTTTTTTTCTGCTTCTATTACTTTATTTTTTCATTATGTTATTTTAGTCACCATACAGTATATCATTAGTTTTTGATGTAGGGTTCAATGATTTATTGTGTATAGCACCCATCACTCTGTGCAATATGTGCCCTTCTTAATACCCATCACCAGACTCACCCATCCCTCCACACCCCTCCCCTCTGAAACTCTCAGTTTGTTTCTCAGAGTCCACAGTCTCTCATGGTTCATCTTTCCCTCCAATTCCCCCCCCCTTCACTTTTCCCTCCCTTCTCCTAATGTCCTTCATGTTATTCCTTATATTCCACAAATAACTGAAACCATATTGACTTTCTCTTCTTGACTTATTTCACTCAGCATAATATCCTTCAGTCCCATCCATGTTGATGCGAAAGTTGGGTATTTATCCTTTCTGATGGCTGAGTAATATTCCATTGAGTATATGGACCACATCTTCTTTATCCATTTGTCTGTTGAAGGGCATTTTGGCTCTTTCCACAGTTTGGCTCTTGTGGACATTACTGCTATGAACACTGGGGTGTATATGCCCCTTCTTTTTACTACATCTATATCTTTGTAGTAAATACCCAGTAGTGCAACTTTTGGGTCATAGGGTAGCTCTATTTTTAATTTTTTAAGAACAGCCACACTTTTGGGACTTCATCAAGATAAAGTTTCTGGGGACGCCTGGGTGGCTCAGTTGGTTGGACAACTGCCTTCGGCTCAGGTCATGATCCCGGAGTCCCGGGATCGAGTCCCGCATTGGGCTCCCAGCTCCACGGGGAGTCTGCTTCTTCGTCTGACTTTCTCCTCGCTCATGTTCTCTCTCAAATAATAAAATCTTAAAAAAAAAAAAAGATAAAGTTTCTGCACAGCAAACAGTCAACAAAACAAAGAGGAAACCCATGGAATGGAAGAAGATATTTGCAAATGACACTACAGACAAAGGGCTGATATCCAAGATCTATAAAGAACTCCTCAAACTCAACACCCCAAAAAACAAAGAATCCAGTAAAAAAAATGGGCAGAAGACATGAATAGACACTTCTCAAAAGAAGACTTACAAATGACCAACAGACATATGAAAAAAATGTTCGTCATCATTAACCATCAGGGAAATTCAAATCAAAACCACATTGAGATATCACCTTACACCAGTTAGAATGGAAAAAATGGACAAGGCAAGAAACAACAAATGTTAGAAAGGCTGTGGAGAAAGGGAAACCCTCTTACAGTGTTAGTGGGAATGCAAGTTGGTACAGCCACTTTGTTTTGAATATATCTTAGGAGAGAAGTTATTTCTGTTTCAACCAAAGTCAAGAAATTGATAAAACAATATACTTAATCATGGATTTCAAATCTATTGATATTTAGTGTCATTGCCCAGTCTGGAAGAGCTGTGGTTAATTCCATATAAACAGAGGACATTTGGCATTTTTAAAAGATTTTATTTATTTATTTTGGAGAGGTGGGGGAGGTTGTGAGCATGAGCACATACAATGGAGAGGAGCAGAGGGAGAAAGTTTTAAGCAGACTCTGCTTTGAGCACAGAGCTTGAGGTGGGGCTTGATCTCATGGCCCTGAGATCACACCTGAAACCAAGAATCAGATGCTTAATCGACCCAGGTGCCCCTTGGCGTTTTTATTAGTCATCTCAAATGTCATTAAAGGGTTGGCTTGATCTCTGAATTTGGGTCTTTGTTATATGCTCTTGCTTTTGTTGCTGTTGTAATTTGTTACACCATAGTGACTGCAGTTGTCATTCTTCGTGAGGTTGGGAAAATCCAGAATACTGTGATAGCTCAGTGTTCTCATCTCTGAGATCAGATGAGAATATGATTTCATGGGGAAACGAGGGAGGATCAATGAGGAAATATGTCTAAAGCACTGCTATTATCGTATTCTTATCCCTTAACTTGGATGCTTACTTGCCAAATATGATTTCTTGGATAGCTCTTCCTTAGACTTTTGACTGACCCATACTTGTGTATTTGTGATTCTTGGGCACTTCCTTCATTGACTGTCATACAACCATTCTATAAACAACAAGACAAAATCTACTTAGTTGCAGGCATTTTGACACTGTATTTGGAATTTTAAAAATCTGGTTATTCTGTTACCTTTCCTATGATTAATTTAGTCATTAAATGATGATTCATTTTGAGTAGGGTATTCCAGATTCTTTTAGATAAAGTCTGCCAAACAGGAGAACAGGGCATTCCTATTTTCCTCTCTGCTCTACATGTATTTCTTCTAATAAAGTGGTGGAGAGATAAGTGCCTTGTCACTAAATAACATCAAGGATAAATGTTCATGAATGATCCATTCAGCTCTCATGATTCAAATACATGAATATTTTTGTTTGTTTTCCTATGTGATGTATCTTGGGCTTATCTGATTTGGCTAGTTTTATAGGCTCCTCAGTTTCTTATCATTGGTCCTTTCCTTTCCAATATCAATATCAAACTAACTTCAATAAAATTTAAGTGCAAACTATTTTTGCACTCATGAGATAATGTTCTGATGGTTTGAAAGGGAGAGATATTAGCACCAGAACTTGATACTAATGTGCATGTTAAGAGTTAATGTGGAATTGTATTTTGGATTACTATCCAGTATACTTTAAGATTTTATTTATTTATTTATTGAGAGCGAGAGAACGTATAAGCAGGGGGAGGGGCAGAGAGAGAGGGAGAGAGCGAATCTCAAGCTGAGCACAGAGTCTGACGTGTGGCTCCATCTTATGATACTGAGATCATGACCTGAACCAAAATCAAGAGTCAGATCTTTCACTGAATGAGCCACCAGGTGCCTCCCATCTAGTATATTTAAGAGTAAACTCTGTTTGTAAGGAAACAATTCTTTCAGAAAATAAGCATTATTTATGTCATCTCTAACAAAATATTTGCCTGATAGCTCTTCATACTCTCCGGTAACACAGTCTGAACTATAGATTTGAAACAAGCATTTGAATATCCTAACATAACCCCAAATTTATATATATATGACATATCATATGTATATGTGATATGTCATATATATATGATACATTAGAAAAACTGAGAATAAGTGTTTTTGTCCTGCATGATCTTGGCAACTATCTCATTTCTGATATTGAAGGATATCTCCTTCAATAATGGCCACATGGCTCATTTGTGTTCCAGTCCTTCTCAGAGAAGCCTGTTCAGCCTTTACCACTTTTTGCCGTTAAGTACCTTCCTACATTCCTTCTTAGCTGTGGACATGGATTGGCATGGAGGAAACTAAGTGATCCAGCTTGAAGAAAACAAACAAATACAAATTCTAGTTCAGGAGTAAGTTAGTTAATGATAGAAACAAATATTTTAATTATATTGAATAAAAATAACATTAATAGTTTGATATTTTTCAAAATCAAATAAGCCCCTTTATTTTATTAGATATTTCAGGGATAAAGCTTAAGTGTAAGTAATACCCTGCTGTCCGTGCTGCTTAGGAGCACTGGTGAGAAAAGGAAAGGTCTTTCTTTCTCATAATGATAAATATATAATAAAAAATAACAATTAGATACCACCTTCTATATGCCAAGCACTGTAGACCTACAGAACAGTACATTAGATAGCTGTTCTATGCATACTACTTTTTTATATTTTTTTTAAATTTTTTTTTTATTTCTTTTCAGTGTAACAGAATTCATAGTTTTACACCACACCCAGTGCTCCATACAATGCGTGCCCTCCATAATACCCACACCAGGCTTCCCCAACCTCCCACCCCCCGCCCCTTCAAAACCCTCAGGTTATTTTTCAGAGTCCATAGTCTCTCATGGTTCATCTCCCCCCAAATTTCCCTCAACACCCTTCTCCTCTCCATCTCCCCATGTCCTCTGTGTTATTTGTTATGCTCCGCAAATAAGTTAAACCATATGATAATTGACGCTCTCTGCTTGACTTATTTCACTCTGCATAATCTCTTCCAGTCCCACCCATGTTGCTACAAAAGTCGGGTATTCATCCTTTCTGATGGAGGCATAATACTCCATAGTGTATATGGACCACATCTTCTTTATCCATTCGTCTGTTGAAGGGCATCTTAGTTCTTTCCACAGTTTGGCAACCGTGGCCATTGCTGCTATAAACATTGGGGTACAGATGGCCCTTCTTTTCACCACATCTGTATCTTTGGGGCAAATACCCAGTAGCACAATTGCAGGGTCATAGGGAAGCTCTATTTTTAACTTCTTGAGGAACTTCCACACTGTTCTCCAGAGTGGCTGCACCAACTTGCATTCCCACCAACAGTG
>PISX010006562.1:0-96360 GCA_004024625.1 Mellivora capensis | reverse complement strand
GAAATGAAATCTTGCCATTCGCAACGACGTGGATGGAACTAGAGGGTATCATGCTTAGTGAAATAAGTCAATCAGAGAAAGACAACTATCATATGATATCCCTGATATGAGGAAGTGGAGATGCAACATGGGGGACTAGGGGGGCAGAAAAAGAAGAAACAAGATGGGATTGGGAGGGAGACAAACCATAAGTGACTCTCAATCTCACAAAAGAAACTTGCTGGGGGGAGGGGGTCGGGAAAGGTGGGTGGGGTAATGGACATTGGGGAGGGTATGTGCTATGGTTAGTGCTGTGAAGTGTGTAAACCTGGCGATTCAGACATGTACCCCTGGGGATAAAAAAATGTTTATAAAAAAGTAAAAATTAAAAAAAAAAAAAAAAAAAGATTGTGATGAAAGAAAAACTCCTTAAAAAAAAAAAAACCAGTAGTTTAACATCATGGTGCATTCAATCTAGAAGAAAATATAAAATCATGAACTGTATCATTTTGCAGTATTAGAAAGTTCAGACCCAGAGAGTTTCAGTGATCTGCAGTGAAGAGCAAGTTAGTGGCAGACTGGGAAGGAAAACAAACAAACAAACAAATAAACAAAAGTCTCTTAGCTTCCATTCTGTTGTTCTTTCTACCAAAACATCCTCCTTCTTATCTTCTAGTGATGCCTAATTCACTACAAAAGAACTAGAACATATTGTTCTTCTTAAATGCAACCCGTATGTAACAGAATATTCGGAAATAAACTTTTTTAACTCAAACCAACAAAGTACACCAACAGAAATAAAAATGAAATTTTAGTAACTACATGGTAAATATTTACATTTGACACATTTTGTTTATTTAGATGGCTTCTATAGTGGATATATATTTTGAAAGATGACTTCTCCGTGGAAAATAACTCACCCATTGGCTTGAGTAGAATCTCTCACACATGCACACACGCACACACACACACTAGCATATGTGACAAAAAAAGTGAAAAGCAAAGCTATTATTAATTTTTTAATGACAAGTGGGAGCACAGAGGTCTTTGATCTTTGAATGCCATCCACATGACAGACTGGTATTTAATGTAGATCAGGAAAATAAAGCAAATCAAAGTAAAACATTTTTAATTAGTGGTTTAACTATGTGATTAATGATGACTTTTTAAAGAAAATGCCTGTACCAGTAAATGAAAAACTCATTATTTCTAAAAGCTGGTTTCTTCTACTTAATGACCTCGTCTAATAGGCAGATAAATTGAACTACAACGTATGAAACCTATTAGCCTGAACATTTTCACAGGGAACAAAATTGAATGTTGTGTTGCAGGTTGTTGATCAACTAATCTGAAAGTAATGAAACAAACAACATTATACAAAGGCTTCTATTAAAATGGCATGCAACTAGCTTTTAAGCAACCACACAACAGAGCTGAATCTTATTGGCATAACGGGATAATACTAAAAAAGAAAGCACTCACAAAAAGATTAAATTAGTCCTTGAAATCACAACTCTGTTGGTGTTAATATGCTCTGTTTATGTTCAGGGGTGGGGGAGGGGGAATTTCAACCCTGTTTGGAATGTCCAGAAAATAAAATTCATCCCAGAAAAGAAGTAGAAAAAGTCTTTAAATATCTAATTAAAAATACTGGCAGTGCACAGAATGCAAAAGCAGAAGCCTCTTAAGAGTCAGTAAAACAATGACTTTATCAGTAGAATATTATACCAAAGATTGGCCTCTGGGGCAGCCGAAACTTGTGTGACTCCAGCTCAGCAATTTCATAGATAAATGTCTTTGTAGCCTGAACTTCACCAAACCCCAGTGGACTCATCTGTAAATTGGAGATAATAATATTACCTATTTGAAAGGGTTAGAATGAAGTGTGCGGTGATGTATGTAAGACATTTAGCATGTATTAGTTGTAGATACTATTCTTATTGACGGTAAGTTTTGTTATACTATATGCCAATAAAAGGAGGTTAATATCTTTACCAATTAACTATGATGACCAGTATATAAAGGGCCCCAAAAGCAAATATGGTATATCTACCTCTTTGAAAACTTGACAAATTTCCCTTACACTTTTTGGCTGATTAAATTCTAAAAAATAAACCACAAATATGACTGTTGTCTTCAGAGTTTTCCTGAGATGATCAAATGTCATCCATGAATATAAAATTCCTGAGGATGAATTGAACGTACTTAAACTCAACTTTTTGGAGGAGAGGGTATGTATTTATTTAGAGTGTGAGATTATTTGTTTATTGAATATAGTTTAATACACTAGCAAACTCTTCATTGGAACTAGTTATTCTCAGTCTGAAAAGTATGGAAAGCTCTCATAGTCTTTCTCCCCATCTGCCAAAATCATACTCATTCTTCAATGCATATATGCTATTTTCTTCCCAAAAAGATTATGCCAAAGCCCAAGTCAAGTTCTGTTGTTCCCTTCTCTCTGGTACAGCAGTGAGATTCTTGTATTCTATTTGGCCATTCTTTCATTCTATCCCTATTGTTATTGTCTTACTTGTGTAGACCACAGGCTGTGATCTAAAAATAGCTTCTGAGTGTATCTCAAACCCTCAGAGTTAATAAGGACAGACATGACCTGCATGTTTTCTACTTTTCTAGTCTTTCCTTGAACTGTTTTCTCCACTGCTCATGGTTCAGTTCCTCACCATCCACCTGTACCAGAATCTGCCCGGAAGTCTATTCCCTGCTCTTCACGTGTCTGTTCTCACTCTTCTGGTTTCAACTCAAAAGTTGACTCTCAAGAGGGGCTTTCTCTTGCCAAATTTCCAATGTCTCCAAGCCACCATCATCTCTCACCTGGACCATGGCAATAGCTGTATAACTGGTACCCCAGTTGCCCTTCTTGACTTGCATCCTCACTATTGAATCAGTCAGAGGGATCATTTATCAAATAAATCAAGGGAAGACGGTGGCAGGTTCACAGTTTTTGAGGATCCCCTAATGCTCCCACAAAAACAGGAGAGAAAAAAAGAAGAAGAGAAAAATTAGCAAGAGGATGAAGAAGCAAATAAATAAATCTCACAGACAGACAGTCTATATGGGGAAAAAAATGAATAACAAAGCATGTCCCCAAGAACTCCAGCATGCAAATGGGTGGGACCAAGTCACCAAAAGCAAAATGATCTGTTTGATTGTCAGCAATTATGTGGAAGGAATGAGAAAGGCAAATATACTTCTAACAGTTCTAAGACCCAAGGGAAAAAAAATCACAAAAAGGTAATAATCCTCAAATTCAGGGGTCTCCACCTTGTGTGGAAAATTCAGTGAGCTAATCTGAAAACTGTAGTCAAATCTGCAGCTAGGCTTCATTTATGTGCAAATACCAAGGAAACCCACAAAGTTTGGAGCCCTCTGGGCACCAGACAACAATGTAAACTGAAAGGGAAGAGAAGAGAGGGACTGACTGATCAGTTAAAAGCAGTAAGTAATGAGTTTGAAAACTGGAAGAAGAAAAAAAAAACACAAAAAAACTTGTTCTTTGAAAAAAAAAAAGCAAAGAGGAGCAAAATGCATAAAATAAAAAATGAGAAAAGTAACCATAGAATTATAGAAATGTATAAAATTACAAAATGTCACTTTTTATGAGATTAAGTAAATGAATGGAAAAGTAAAATAAAGTGTATCATCATCTAGAAAAATAATTTAAATACATTTATAATATATTGGCACTGTTATATACACCATTGTGTCCTTTATTCAATTACACACACACACACACACACACCCCTACACATGATGGTGAAATCTTCAGGCAGAAATAATCTGTCCTAACATTTCTGTAATGTATTTTTCATTGAGTAGAGAAACAATGTAATAATTTCTGGGGTTGTATACTACATCTTTCATCTTCTGAAAAGGAAAAAGTTATTTTCTGTTGGAACCTCAACCATAAAGGGCCCCACATGCTTTGAGCTCCTTTTGTCATTGCCACATAATAGACAGAGTGATCATATCATGCAGAGAAAATGCAGCCACAAAAGAGGGCATAGATACAGAGAAGGCTGTGCAGGATACAGAGAGAGAAGGCTCTGGTATCTTATAAGCATAGTTAGTATTCAATAGGCAAAAGAGAGCAGTGCAAATGGTCCTCAGTAATCAAGAAATAGACTCTTTAATAAATATTAAAGAAATGACCTTGAATAAGGATGCATTATCACATAAAAAATCCTATGATAAAAAAGTCTTGAAACAAAAGATGATTTGGATGAAATGAGACATGAGGTACATGGAAGAAGATATACATGGATCCCTTAGAAACAGTGGTTAAGGGGGGGCCTGGGTGGCTCAGTCAGTTAAGTATCTGATTCATGGTTTCAGGTCAGGTCACAATCTCAGGGGCATGAGATCAAACCCTGCCCCAGGTCTGGGCATGAAGTCTGCTTAAAACTCTCTCTCTCTCCCTCTCCCTCTCCCTATGCTCTCTCTCAATGCATAAATAAACAAATAAATAAATAGATGGCCAAAAATGTAAAAAAAAAAGAAACAAACAAACAAGCAGTGGTCAAGGGTCAATGCTAACTCCCTAGAGGAGAGGCTGATGTCAGAACTCTCGCTATATCTTCATTAATTTACTGTGTAGGACTATGTATTAGGAATACATATAATTTTCATGCCAGAGAGCATATAGGTTGGGCCATTTTTAACAAACTCCATGTTTATCAGCTTAGCAGACACTTAAATGACTGAACCACTAAGGTGTCCCTGTTTTCATTTTTTGTTTGTTTGTTTGTTTGTTTTATGTTTTGTTTTTTCCAAAATAAGTTCTACCCCCAGCATGGTGCCTGACCTCTCAACAAGGAGATCAAGAGTGGAATGTGGTACTGACTGAGCCAGCCAGCCACCCCTGTTTTATTTTAATAGCTATTCTGATGGCTGTGCAGTGGTAACTCGTTATGGTTTCACTTTCATTTCCGTAACAATTATTGTCGGTGTGCTTATTGTTTATTTGTATGTCTTCTTGGGATAAACATATATTCAGTCATTTTGTCCATTTTTTCATCGGGTTGTTTGGTTACTGTCAGTTTGTAGGAATTTGTTAGTGCATGCTGGATGTTAGCCTTTTGTTGGATATGTGACTTATAAATATTTTTTCCCATTCTGTGGGTTGCCTTTTCACTCCATTAATTGTATACTTCTGTTCACAAAAGTTTTCCCTTTCAATAAAGTTCGATTTATCTTGTTGTGTTTTTTTTATTGCCTGTGCTTTTTTTTTTAATTTTTTTTTTTTTTTTTTTAAGAGAGAGGGAGAGAGAGGGAGGAGTGCACATGGAGATGGAGAGGCAGAGGGACAGGGAGAAAAAGAATCTCAAGCATATTCTCCACTGAGTGCCAAGTCCCACTCAGCTGTCCCAGGACTCTGAGATCATGACCTGGGCTGAAATCAAGAGTCGGATGCTCAACTGACTGAGTCACCCAAGCGCCCCTTGCCAGTGCTTCTGATGTCATATACAAGAAATCATTACTCCAAATCCAATGATGTGGAGCTTTTCTGCTATCTTTTCTACTAAAATTTTAGAGTTTAGGTCTTTGATCAATTTTGAGTTAATTTTTGTGTGTGGTGTAAGATAAGAGCCCAACTTAATTCTTTTGCATATGGATATCCAGGTTTTCCAGTACTGTTTGCTGAAAAAGTCTCTTTTTCCCATTGAATGATCTCAACAACCTTGTTTTAATCATTTGAGCATATAGGCGAGGGTTTATTTCTGAGCTTTCTTTTCACAGAAAGTTCTATTCCTCTATCTTTATGCTATTATCACTGTTTTGATGAGTATAGCTTTACAATAAGCTTTGAAATTAGGAAATGTATGACTTCCAAATTTGTTCTACCTTATCAAGATTATTTTGACTAAAGTCCTGGGAGATTTCTAAATGAATTTTAAGAAGGTTTTTCTATTTCTGCAAAAAAACAAAAACAAAACAAAACACACCATTGGCATTTTAATAAGGAGTGCATTGAAATAGTAGATCTCTTTGACAATTTAAAAATATGAAGCCTTGTGTTGGGAAAATTAGCCATATGTAGAAGAATGAAACTGGACCATTTTCTTACACCATACCCAAAGATAAACTCAAAATAGATGAAAGACCTAAATGTGAGACAGGAATCCATCAAAATCCTAGAGAACACAGGCAGCAACCTCTTCAACCTTGGCGGGAGCAAAGTCTTGCTAGACATGCCTCCAAAGGCAAGGGAAACAAAGACAAAAATGAACTGTTGGGACTTCATCAAAATAAAAAGTTTCTGCACAGCAAAGAAAACTGTCACCAAAACTAAAAGGCAACCTATGGAATGGAAGAAGATACCTGCAAATCGCATATTGGACAAAGGATTAAAGAACCTACCAAACTCCACACCCCCCCCCCCCGCCAAAATACATCATCATCAGTTACAATATAATATAATTTATACAATATAAATCAAAACCACAATCAGGTCACCACACACCAGTCAGAATGACTAAAATTAACAAGTCAGGAAATAACAAATGTTGGCGAGGATGGGGAGAAAGGGGAACACTTTTACACTGTTGGTGGGAATGCAAGCTGGTACAGCCACTCTGGAAAACAGTATGGAGGTTCCACAAGAAGTTAAATATAGAGCTACCCTATGACCCAGCAACCACACTACTAGATATTTACTCCAAAGATATAGATGTAGTGACCCAAAGGGGCACATGCACCCTAGTGTTTAGAGCAGCAGTGTCCTCAATAGCCAAATTTTAGAAAGAGCCCAGATGTTTACTGACAGATGAATGGATAAAAATGTGGTATATATACACACAATAACACACACACACACATACACACACACTCACAATGGAATACTCCTCAGCCATCAGAAAGGATGAATACTTACATTTACACCGACATGGATGGAATTAGAGGGTATTATGCTGAATGAAATAAGTCAGTCAGAGAAAGACAGTTATCATATGGTTTCACTCATATGTGGAATTTAAGAAACAGTGTAGAGGATCATAGAGAAAGGAGGGAAAACTGAATGGTAAGTAATCAGAGAGGGAGACAAACCATGAGAGACTCTTAAACATAAGAAACAAACTGAGCGCGGCTGGAAGGGATGGGTGTGGGGGCTGGGGTAACTGGGTGACAAGCATTAAGGAGGGCTTGTGATGAGATGAGCCCTAGATGTTATATGCAAACGATGAATTACCAATCTTTATATCTGAAGCTAATAATGTTACTATATGTTGGCTGATTGAATTTGAGTAAAAATAAATTAATTAAATAAATAAATATAATTAATTAATCAATTAATTAATTAATATGAAGTCTTCCAATCCATAAACACAGAATGTCTTTCCATTTATATATGTTTTCTTTAATTTCTCACAGCAATGTTTTGTTGTTTTCAGTAAATTAGTCTTTGCCCTCCTTGTTTAAATTTTTCCTAAGTATTTTATTCTTTCTGATGATATTGCAAAAAATAGAATTATTTTCTTAGCATGCTTTTTGAATTGTTCATTGTTAGTGTACAAAAATGCAACCAATTTTTGTGTGCTGACTTCCTTTATCAGTTCTAATATTGTGCGTGTTTGTGTAGTGTTTAGAGTTTTCTACATATAAGACCATGTCACCTGTGAACAGATACCATTTTATTTCTTCCTTCTCAATTTGGGTCTCTTTAATTCCCTTACCTTACCTATTTGCCCTGGCTGGGACTCCCAGTTCTGTGTTAAATAGAAGTGGTGAGGGTGAACATTCTTGTATTGTCCCTGAACTTAAAGGAAAGTTTTCCCCCCATCTTTCACCATTGAATAGGGTATCACTTGTGGGTTTTTCATATATGGGCTTTATTATAGTAGGGTAGTTTCTTTCTACTCCTACCCCTAGTTTGTTGAGTATTTTTATCACAAGTTTTGTAAATGTTCTTTCTGCATCAGTTGAGATGATCATGTGGTTTTTCTCCATTTTATTAATGTGGCTTATTACATTGATTGATTTTCATATCTTTAGACACATCTTTAAATTCTAGGAATAAATCTTTCTTAGTCATGGTATATAATCTTTATCATATGCTGCTAAATTTGTTTTCTGGTATTTTGCTGAAGACTTTTTTATATCAATGTTCATAAGAGATATTGACCTACACTTTTCTTGTAGTGTCTTTTGTTGGCTATGATGATAATGCTGGCATCATAGAATGAATAAGGAATTTCTCTCTCCTCCTCAGTTTTGGGGAAGAGTTTGAAAAGTAATGGCCTTAATTCTTCTTTAAATTTTGATAGACTTCACCATGAAGCCATCTGGTCCTGTAAGACTTTGCAATACAAACAAACCTGTATCTTTCCAGTAAATACCCAGTAGTACAATTGCAGGGTCATAGGATAGCTCTATTTTTAATTTCTTAAGGAATTTTCACACTGTTTTCCAAAGTGGCTGCACCAACTTGCATTCCCACCAACAGTTTAAGAGTGTTTCTCCACATCCTCTTTCTCCACATCCTCTCCAACACTTGTTTATTATCTTGTTGATTTTAGCCATTCTAACTTGTAAGGTGGTATCTCAATGTGGTTTTGATTTGAATCTCCCTGATAGCTAATGATGATGAACATTTTTTCATGTGTCTGTTTGCCATTTGTATGTCTTCTTTGGAGAAGTGTCTGTTCATGTCTTCTGCCCATTTTTTGACATGACGTTCTCTTTTGTCTATGTTGAGTTTGAAGAGTTCTTTATAGATCTTGGATATCAGCCCTTTGTCTATAGTGTCATTTGCAAATATCTTCTCCCATCCCGAGGGTTGCCTCTTTGTTTTGTTGACTGTTTTCCTTGATGTGCAGAAGCTTTTGATTTTGATGAAGTCCCAAAAGTTCATTTTTGCTTTTCTTTCCTTTGCCTTTGGAGACATATCTTGAAAGAAGTTGCTGTAGCCAATGTCGAAGAGGTTACTGCCTATGTTCTCCTCTAGGATTTTGATAGATTCCTGCCTCACATTGAGGTCTTTTATCCATTTCGAGTTTATCTTTGTGTGTGGTGAAAGACAATGGTCGAGTCTCATTTTTCTACACATAGCTGTCCAATTTTTCCAGCACCATTTATTGAAGAGACTGTCTTTTTTCCACTATACATTTTTTCTTGCTTTGTTGAAGATTAGTTGACCATAGAGTTGTGGGTCCATATCTGCAATTGCACTAGTGGGTATGTACCCTAAAGATACAGATGTAGTGAAAAGAAGGGCCATCTGTACCCCAATGTTCATAGCAGCAATGGCCACAGCTGCCAAACTGTGGAAAGAGCCAAGATGCCCTTCAACAGATGAATGGATAAAGAAGATACGATCCATATATACCATAGAGTATTATGCCTCCATCAGAAAGGATGAATACCCAACTTTTATATCGACATGGATGGGACTGGAGGAGATTATGCTGAGTGAAATAAGTCAAACAGAGGGAGTCAATTATCATATGGTTTCACTTACTTGTGGAGCATAAGGAATAACATGGAGGACATTGGGAGCTAGAGAGGAGAAGTAAGTTGGGGGAGATTGGAGGGGGAGATGAACCATGAGAGACTGTGGACTCTGAGAAACAAACTGAGGGGTTTGGAGGGGAGGAGAGTGGGGGGTTGGCTGAGCCTGATGGTGGATATTAAGGAGGGCACATATTTCATGGAGCACTGGGTGTGGTGCATAAACAATGAATCTTGGAACACTGAAAAAAATTAAATTAAATTAAAAATTAATTAATTAGTTAGTTAATTTTTAAACAGCACAGAAACCTGGCAAGCCACTGTTAGTCTAACCCAGCTTGCCCCAAGGAGAAGTAGCAATTTCTTGATGGGATGGGATCAAACAAAATATAGATAATCTGTTCACTTTAATTTGGTGCAAAGAGCAAAGCCTCCCATTCTATGTAATAAAGTTAATGTCAGTTGGTGAATTGAAAAATATTGCTTAGTGGGCCAATTCAGTGACTTATTCTTACCATTAGCTTTGGAAGCCTAATTAAGAGCATGCTGAAACTCAGTGCACTTAACATTTCCAATCCTGGAACTGACTGAAGTGAAATGAGAGATAAAACCATCTTTTCTCTAATAAAAATAAAGGCATTTTTACTTACTTGAAACTCTAGGCAGTGGAACAGAATGATGTGATCCAATTAACTTTGTTTTTTATTCAGATCAGGACAATATAACATTAGTTTCTTGACTTTTCTAGCTGTTAGGTAACACAGATGAAATGATATGAATTTATGGTTCTGAATATCTTGTTCAGTCCCAGAGAACCTACCTTTCCTCAGTGGTTTGGTCATATTTCCATTTTTATAGGGTTTGAGGGGTCTCTACGTGGTCTAATAGAATAGCAAAATGGTGTTCTATAGTATTTCCATACATCTCTAAATTCCATCATTTGAATTAACCATGAGGAAAATATAGATTCCAGGATAAGTAAAATGAATTTTCTAAATGCATAAAGAATTAACATTACAAACACAAACTAAAATTAATTTGCCTAAGACAGGCTAATAATTTTTTATAAATATCAATTTTTAATCATATCAAAACACTATTCTAGAAATACTCAAAAAAACTATTACAACCACAAAACTAAATAAGATTCACTCAATTCTTACCAAATTTAAAGAGTGCTGAAATTCAGTTTTAAAGACTTCTTAAAACTGAATAAATAACCAATACATTTTTGTTTAAAAATCTTCATCTTACTCAATTTATGAGCCAGGAAATACTTTTTAAACAACACACATATTTTTACATAAATAACACTCGCAAAGAGCCTTTACACATTTTGAAAAGATAGCAGAGTAGGTAATTAGTATTTAGGATTAGAGAACAAAACGTGATTTAACCAATTGGTTGTGGGTTCTGTATTTGTAATTATAAACTGACAGTTGTGGACAACTTTTCACGGTGCAGCTATTTCCACTTGAAGCAGGCCGATGTGTAAATGAGTCTATTCCACATTTTTCAGCCTGTTTAGTATTCCTGGCCAGGGCTATGTAAGTGCCATTTGAGTTTCTCAGTCACTGAAGCAGCAACAAAAGCATGCACCCATTTATACAAAAAGCCCCTGCAAACGTGCTCCCAGATGAGATCCTCTGACCTTGAGGCTTTCTGGTCCTTCACACAAGTTCTGAAAACCTGTTTTAAATATTTTCACAACAAAGATGCACTTAATGGTTATTTTGTGATTGCAATTTTTATGATAATTACCTTTTGTGAGTGGAGGTAAAATTGACTGGCCAAAGGAAGAGTAGCTAGATAGCTTCTTTAAAACTGTATATCAAAAGGGATGAAAGGCATAGGTAAAGATATTGATGTGACTTTTTTTTTTTTTTTAAGATTTATTTATTTATTTGATAGATAGAGATCACAAGTAGGCAGAGAGGAACACAGAGAGAGAGAGAGGAAGGGAAGCAGGCTCCCTGCCAAGCAGAGAGCCCCATGCGGGGCTCGATCCCAGGACCCTGGGATCATGACCTGAGCTGAAGGCAGAGGCTTTAACCCACTGAGCCACCCAGGCACCCCTTGATGTGACTTTTGAAACAGAATTTCCTAAATGGTGAAACACTGTCTCATTCATTTGCTAAAATTTAAGTCATTTCTATTTAGACCATAATTATATTTTCAGATGTTGAGAGTAAGTCGTTTTTTTTTAATCCCTCGAAAATGAATTTAAACTTACAACTGACATAATTAAAAATGTATTTAGTTTACAAGACAGTTGCAAGACAACTTTAAGTAACTATACATCAGACATAAGCTTTGGCTTTTCACCACAGGACCTTGGCTTTTTAACTTCCCTAAGATTTCTTTTAAAAGAGTAAAAAGGAGAGTCACCTGGGTGGCTCAGTGGCTTAAGCCTCTGCCTTCTGCTCAGGGTCCTGGAATCAAGACCTGCATCAGGCTCTCTGTTCAGCAGGAAGCCTGCTTCCCCCTCTCTCTCTGCCTGCCTCTCTGTCTACTTGTGATCACTGTTTGAGATCTCTGATCAGAGAGATCTCTAATGTCTCTCTGATTACTTGTTTGATCTCTGTCAAATGAATAAATAAAATCTTTTTTAAAAAAGAGTAGAAAGGAGTTATTTGTTTTATACAGAAATACCATACTACATAATATTACTTCGGGATTGGAAAAGTTATGATATTTACAGGAATAATGTGGCTTTATTTGTCCATGTTTAGGCAATGGCATCATCACAACTTAGTATCAGAGGAAACATTAAATTACTCTGATTGTTTTAAGCTAAGTTTTGTGGGAAACAGACCAAGATGAAGGTCCATGTATAAGAAATTTCTTGAGAAGTGCTCTTGAAATTGACACTTGTGGAAGAGAAGGAATAGGAATAGGTAGAGCTAGGAGTTGAGCTGAAATGCAGCCCAAAAGGCCATAGTTGACGCCAAGTGGAGCTGGGCTAGGAAGGGTCTTCGGCAAATTCATGAACTGATCAGTCATTGCATTCAGGACATCCGGGAAGGAGGTAAGAACCATGACAAGGCAGTTAAATACTTCAACAGAAACACTGTGGAAAGGGCTGACGCCTTCAGACTGTGCTCCAGTCTGCTGCGGTAATAACTAAGTTCCTCATTCCCAAAGGGAAAAATGACTGAAAAGGAGATAACTTTGTTATTACTGTGGACTTCTACTGTCTGATGTCGCTCAATGTTCCAATTGAGGTGACTAACCATAGACCTCATCTCTCTTACTTTTGAGGTGGTGACTTGTGGCTTGTGGAGTCTGGTGTAGTTCGTGTTTCTTATATTTCACTTTCCACGGCAGTGCTATTGTATTTGCTATTTCATGTTTTATAGCTGTCCATGTGTGCCTAGGTCCCTTACTCCTTGCTACTGCAACATGTCCTCCCTCCCCCACGGATCACCAGCTGCTATTACCTGCATGTGCTTGTTGAATAACTTTCTCCAAAACCCTTAAAAACTGCTCTGTCTATTCATTATGCAGTCTTGATGTGCCAGGAATTTAACATGCCCCATTTTCTCAGAACTCTATCCTCAACCAGGAACTGTCTAGGATTGCAAATGTCACAGCTATCTGGCCCCCAGGTGGCCCATGCTTTGTACCATTACTCCCAGTGTGACGGTGGGAATAGTGCTGGTCAGCTAGAATGGAAGCCTGCTTGATTTACACAGGCTGCATTTCCTGATTCAGTTCTCCATCATTCTACTTTTGTGTCTTGTGCCTCCCCAAACCACTACTTTTGTTCTTGTCCTTGCCTCAAGTTCTTCTGGGGGAACCCAAACTAAGATCATACCTTTCCACTCAATAGCTTTATGAGGCAGTATAAAATAAATTCAATCGATCTTGGAATCAGACTATACTACTGGGATCCAGATATTAAATTCTCCACATATTTGCTCTAAGATTTTGAGCAAATCAACTGAACTCTCTGAAACTTGATATCATACCCAGAGTTAGCTAAACTCAAGGTTAAGGGCACATTCCTCGAGATTGCCACGTCTGCCTCAGTTGTGCGATGAGATGGACAAACTGCAGAGTCGGAAGGGACGGTCCCCACAAAACTGCCCTTAATCCGTATGCCAGCTGTGAGGTTGAGGGTCCTCAGGACCACTCTTATTTCAGAGCACCTGGCTACAAATTTGGGGCTCTGAGGACTACCTTCAGGACTGATAGTTTGCCGGAAGTTACAGAACACAGAAAAGTTATATATACTTATTGCTAACATGCTTACTGTTAAATATACTTACTATTACAATGTTATTAAAGCTAAAGGATACAAACCAAAATCAGCCAAAAATAAGAGACACAGGGTAAAATCTGGGAAGATTCCATATACGAAGCTTACCTGTCTTCAAGGAGGTTCACAAAGTATTGCCAAGCCCCGAAGCCCACCAGAGCTCACTGTTCAGTTTTTATTAGGGTTTCATTATGCAGTCATGGTTGACTGAATCATTGACCATGTGGTTGAATTCAGTCTCCAGCTCCTCTCTCATAGAAGGTTGAACTGGTGTCATTTGGCCCGAAGCCCCAACCATCAGGTCACATGGTTGGTCTATCTTGAATGGCTTGCTCCCATCCTGAATCATCTCATTAGCATAAACTATCAGGTGTGGTTTCAGAGGCCCATGGTAAACAACCAGAACATGCCAATCACTTGGGAAATTCCAAGAGCTTCGAGGCTACTTCTTAGTAACTAGGGACAAAGGGCAGACTTCTCTTTGGGCTGAAGCCAAACTCTCTATTATACATTTCCCAATTTATAAAATGAGTTTCATAACAGTACCTGTTTTTTTAAGGATTAGATGAGCATTCCATGCAAATTACTTGAATAGTTCATGGTAAACTCTTGAAAGTGCTTTTTTTTTTTTTAAATCATTATGATTATGTTTTCTTTTCCTGCCAGTCTTAATTCATTTGCTCCTTTTGATAACTACATGGAAGAGCTTTCATAGTTCAGGTCTCAGAATAAAGGGTTGGTAGTGCACGTATTTGAAGCAGGCATGCGAAGAAAGCTGTAGAAGCAATCTAGGAGTCACTCTGAAGACTTGGCCAAGTTGAGCTTTAGCTGTTTTTCCCAAAGACAAATTAAGTGTGAAAATGAAATATGAAATAGTAATTTATGGTACTGAGTGAATCTGTCCTATGCACATCACCATCCAAAATAAAACTTAGAAAAACATGGGGTAATATTTCAAAAAGTGATTGTTAGTTTTACACATAGAAAAACCATAATTATTTTCTACCTTAATTTTTTCCAAGTTAGAAAAGAAAAATAGATTTTTCATTTATTCGTTTAATTTCTTAGACTACATTAAAACATAAAAATAATGAGTAGTATGTCCAGCTATGTTTGATCACAAAGTACATGTGGATTATGTATCTGAGAAAAATAGCTATTTATCTAATGTGCCAACTTATCAAATGTGCAGTACTTGTGCTACAGGAGAATAAATGAAGAGTAAAAGAAGTATATGAAGGCTATTAATTTCACAGATGAAACTAGTCCAACAAGTTCTCATTAACCTCTCTACTAAAATGTTCTGTGAAACCAATTTGTATCCTGCCAGAACTACATGTTTAATATTCTTTTTATAATTTTAATTTGTTCTCTATCTTCTCTCCACAGACTTTGATATTAAAATTAGAAACTATACATCACAATTATAAGCTTAATCTTCAACTCTATCTGGCTGTAGCTTACTTTTGCTAAAGTGTAGAGTGATGTATAATGAATGAATAGAAAATGTATTTTTAAATTTCCATTTGTTTTGTATATAATTGGTATATCTAATAATGCTCCCAGTGATTTTAAATGGTGAATGTTACATTAATCGTGTCACATAATAAAAAAATAAGTTAAAATGCTTTGTCTTATGACAGCACATTACCAATGAATACAGGAAAACCATTAATTTTAGATGCAATCATGTCAGTGTCAATCCACATAGTAGCCAGAGTCTGACTCAGAAATAATGCGGACACATGAATTTGCAAAGTCCTCTTCACTATGTTTTCATAAATGTAGATTCATTTAACTTACATTTTTCCATTTAGATGCTCGTCCAATTTTTGTCCTTGGGTTGAAAAAGCTTGTACCACAAAAGTGAAAAGAAGCCTATTGTGCTACTTAGTGTTTTCAAGATTTGCTTTACAATCTCATTTTAGCAAGTTCTTTGGGTGTGGAGAGTGGCATGAGTTATGTGTGGGAGTCAAAATCTACTGTGATCCGTAGATTGGTCAATTTCTCTTGTATCTCTGCCAAGTTTAGTTTCATGTGTTTTAAGACTCAGAGACCTTAGAAGTTTTAATTTCTGTATTAAATTCTACTAGACTTCAAATAATTCAAGGAGCTTGGAAATTTTAACTCTGATTTAGTTATGATATATTTTAGCTTTGTTTCCATTTCTTTTTGACTCTGCAGGACATTGTTTTATATGCTTGATGTTTGTAAAGATTTTATTTATTTATTTGTCAGAGAGCGAGAGAGCACAAGCAGAGGGAGCAGCAGAGGGAGAGGGAGAAGCAGGCTCCCCACTGAGCAAGGAGTCTGATGCGAGACTCCCTCCCAGGACCTGGGATCATGACCTGAGCTGAAGGCAGACACTTAACCGACTGAGCTACCCAGGCATCCTTCAATGTTTGTTTAAATATGTCCTCAAATTTATTACTTTGCTTGCTCATTATTGCTTCTTGCATATTAGATGTCTCAACTAGGATTAATTTGGGGGTAGAGAGAGGCTAGAATATACTTTTTACTTAAAGGCTATTTGCAGCAAGTGTCCTAATTTTGGTTGATAGAAGAATGTCATCATTAGTTTGCTCTCATCTCTAAAAGATTATTGATTATACAATTCTGTGTTCATAGTTATTTTCTCTCAGAGTTTTGAAATATTATGCCATAGTCTTCTGGTCTCTACTGAAAATTAGCTGACAGACTAATTGATATTGCTTTGATTGTAATCAGTCAATTCCTTTTAAGAACACTGTGTCCTTGGTGATCTGCAGTTTCACTAGACTATGTCTTTGTACATATAACTATCAGGATAGACTAGGTCAGTGGTCCTCCACCTACTCAATCTAGTGACATTTGGGGCTGGATAATTCTTTGTTGTGGAGGATATCTTTTATCTTGTAGGATGTGTAGTGGCAATCCATGACCTCTACCCAATAAATGCCTGTAACATCACCACCTCCTCCCTCCCTGAATTACGCATACCAAAAATGTATCCGGATTTTGACAAATATCCCCAGTAGAACACAATCACTCCCCATTGAGAAATGCTCAGTTAGTTGAAAACTCATTAATTAAAAAAGAAAGAATTGAAATATATCAGTAGCTTATAGCAACAAATCTTTATATATCAATGAAGGTACATGTCCCTTGTGGGTTAACTATGTCTTTGCTCCCATCTTCATTTGTCTGGGATGGAAGCTGATAGACAAGCTTTTATTTGGGCATTTTCGGTAATCATGACAGAAGAGAAAGGAGACCTGACAAAACATTCTCTCCCTCTCTTAACACTTCAGCTTTAAAGAGACCTAGGCCACTTCTACTTCCATTGCGTTAACTACAGAAAACTGTATAGCCAAACTCAATAGCAGTTGGATGGGGAAATGGTTTTCCTGCTTAGGAAGAAGCAGAAAATATCTGGGAATAATAATAATACAGTCCCACACAATGTAGATATACTTTTATTTATTTGACTTCTTGCATCTGGAGATTGTAATCTGTTATCACCTCTAACATACCCTCTGAGAATCTTCAAATATTTTCTCTCTCTACTATTCTTCCCTACTCCTGAAACTTTGCTTTGTGGGATGCTTGACTTCCTGAAACCTTTTTGTAACAAACTCTTTTATTTTTATATATGTTTATTCTTTATACTGCATTCTAAAAATATCATTAAATAAATATACGTTCAAGTTCACTCGCCTCCTCTTTAGCTGTGTTTAGGATCCTATTCTTTTATTGACTATCCTTAAATTCTTAATGTGCATATTTGACTTAGTACAGGTACACATTAATCAATATTTCTGTTTTCCTCCCAAACAACACAAGGGACTTAGAATGCTTTAGTCTATCTTCCATTGTAATTTTTGCCTGGTATGTTAGTTCTCCTTTGTATTCGAAGCTCCAAATTTGTTTTTATAATCTTTAATTGTTATTATATTTCACATGTTACAAGTTTCTTTTTTTCACTATAGCTCTTTTCTGTGTCTAGTTTCTTTCTTAATGAATTTCATTCTTTAGTGATTCTTTCAGCAAAATTTTGTATTAAGTCTACCTTGTATTAAATATCTTTATTTTACCCTCACTATTGAAGGATACTTTAGGTTGATATTTTCTCTCAGTATGTTTTTTTCTGGCACTCAATTTTTGCTAATGGGAAGCTTGCTGTCAAATTATAATTGCTGTGATTTATTGTTTGTAATTTATGATTTATCACTACTCATTTTAATATTTTTATCTTCATCTTTGTTGGTCTACAGTTTTTCTGTAATATATCTCACTTCTTATTGATCAGCACTTAAATTGTTTCTACAATCTGAAGGATTGTTTATTGGTATGAAAAAATCATCTATTTTGACTTCTCTATTTTATCTGTTTCTTCTTTAGAATCTCCATTAGATAGATGTTTCCTTTGTCTTCATCTACCTTTGACATCTCAACCTCTAGATTTTCAATCTGTTTGGGTTTTTCGGTTTTGTTTTTTTCTGTGGTCAACCAACTGGAAGAGAAGACAGATTCTTTCAGAGTAAATATGACATTTTTCCTTCTTTTTTTTAAGATTTTATTTATTTGATATAGAGAGAGATCACAAGTAGGCAAGAGGCAGGCAGAGAGAGAGGGGGAAGCGAGCTCCCTGCTGAGCAGAGCCCGATGCGGGGCTCGATCCCAGGACCCTGAGATCATGACCTGAACCGAAGGCAGAGGCTTAACCCATTGAGCCACCCAGGCGCCCCTAAATGGGACATTTTCAAAGATGTTATAAACAGATGCAAATAAATACAACACAAACTGACTGCTTAACTATGTAGAAACTAAAAAAGGCTTTCTGTATCGTATAAATTATGAAAAATATTTTCAATGGCAAAGGACAAAAAAATTTTTTTTGTTTTTTTTTCCAGGTAAAAATGTAAAAACAAACATTGCCAAACATTAAATGCAAATCACTTTGAGAGTTCTCCTTTGATGAGTGCTCTCTCGTTAAAACCAAAAATAAGTATCCCATGTGTTTTTTTCTTTATTTTGTTAAGAAAAAGTCTAACATGGTAATGGTGAAGCCAAACATAAAGGTTTATAAAAGATAAAAATGATCTAAGAATATAACTAAGCTTTGTGGTTTTCTACCTAGATTTATGACTTCTTACTGTTCTCTCATCGTGTACCCAGAAATAAGGAAATGATAACAAATACAGTTTGGGGAAGTCCATTTCACCCAGACCCTGTAATCATTCCTGCACTAATCTCTGTGCTTCCAAATGGAGATCCCGGCCAGACTGCTCTGCCTGATCACCTGAGCCTTTCCTTTACAGCTCTGCCATCTCACTGTCCTCCCTTTGACCAAGACTTCTCATTAGATCAGTCTCCATGATCCTGCAAGAGGACTGCTTTCCTACTAGCCAAGAGAAAATATGAATACGTTTAAACTTTTGACCTTTAATCCTGAAAAATAGCAAAAACAAGAAAGTTTTTCTCTGAACCAGAAAAACTGCAATCGTTAGTGGCTAATGTTGTGTGTAAGAGATGGAGCCACAGTTGGAAAATTCAGTTCAGCTAAGAGAAAACAAAGGTCAAGATATTGTTTGTGGATAAATAACTCTGGGAACTGTAGAAGATGTTCTACTTTATGTGAAATAGTTTCCAAGCAAACCTGCTGGAATGCTCACTGTAATAAATACATTACCAAGCTTGTCACATAGCTACAACTAATTCTTCTTTTTCTTAGTGTTATTAAAAACTATAGCAAGCATTGGTGAGGATCCATGGTCATCAAGATCACAAATGGTTCCTATGCCAAACACACCTAACTGGATTGAAAGCAGAAATAACCCCTAAAGAAAGAAAAGAGAAAGCTACACTCCTATATAGTGGGCTATGTAATTAATTTTTATAGACTCCAGAGCTAAGTATCCTGACATAAATTTCTTCACCTTCCAATAATATCAAAACCGACTTTTCCAACTAAATGATCATTTTTCTCTTCTTTGGTTTGACAGGGGAAAGGAGATCTTGAAAGCACATAAACGATGCATTTATTCAGAGTTAGATCTCAAGATACCTTACTAACATTTAGATTGTTTTCTCTTTCTAAAGACTTGGGGAATAAGCATGCCCTTGCAACACAACAAAGAAAGGATCTAAGGGAGCATCATTTAAGATGATGTTATATATTTTTTAAAAATTGTCATTCATTACTTAGCCATTTGAAAACTTCAAACTCTTCTTCTCACTAAATGCTCATAGAAATTACATCTTCATTTTACCCCTGTACATCTATGAGGGACCTGGCAGCTGGTTTCAGTGGAAGATAAGAATAACCCCAGTTAATGTGCTCTGAGGGCAGAGATGATAACAAAACAGGCCTGGAGCCTGAAAATTCATTGTCTTCATACCTCCCTGATTCAAAAAGAAGCTCATGGCCCTTCTACTGTCTCCCCTGCCTATTCCAACAGCCTTGGTAAGAAAGATGGTGGAGTGACCCTTACTCTTATGGTTTCCCTCATAAATTGTAAGAAGTGTGGGAATGGAAGAACCAGAAATCGCATTCCACAGTCTTAGCCCTCATAAGCAGCACTGGGTAGGCAGGAGAAAAATAGGACTTCAACAAATAGTCCTTTACTGGGAAAAAACTATCCCGAGATAACCGCATTCTAAACTGCTCAATTACACTAATCCAGGAATTTAAGAGAAACAAAAACATTAGCACTGATTACAGCATCACTAGACTATGTAGCAAACTGTATAGTGAAACTCCCCCGGAAGAATGCCGTCTCTCTCATTGATACAGACAAGCCTGGAAAATAGCTTTGGCATTTTAATGCTAGTGCCTTCTAAAGTTCCAGATGACAGCTGCATAGCCAATGTTTTAAAGTGATCAGAAAACTCGTGCTACACAATGGTCACAGCTGGGCCCATCGATCAAACTGTTTTTGCTCAAATGAGATTCAGTAGTTGTTAGATAATTAAACAGTGCATGTTCTGGACTTCAGAATTTTAGCCATGGGAGCTAGATCTGGAGGAAAGTAAAACTGGAAAGCTTTCTCTGTTGTTTTAGCCTAAGCTGAAGATTTTTAAGTCCCTGCATGATTCTAGGACATATTTACCAGTGTCTGTATTCAGAACTGTGCAGTAGAGTTGTGATCAGCTCTATTGGTCATGAAATTGGAGAGCATTTAAATGTTTTGGGTTGAATTAAAATACTAATTTTCACACTTGTGAAAGCAGAGTGTGCAGTATGAGTGAGAATGGCTTCTTTCTTCCCAAGCAGAGTCCGAGCTGGAGTAGGGTAGAAAGGGAGGCTCTTGGCCCTTGACCTCAGTTGCACTACTTTGCATGTATGGGCAATTTGTCAGACAAGATTATTTTCCCCGGAAGATACAGAAACCCTGATTGTCATGGTTCAAATCATGACTAATTTTTTTTTTAATTTGATACAAAAGCATTTCAAAGCTAAGGTAGCCCCAAGAGCAGTACAATCAGAGCTTCAGTTCTATTTCCATGAGGCTTTCCTTGGCTCTGCATTTCCTATCTTATTTTTTTTCTAGTTAACACTTATTAATGCTACCTGCTTGCCAGACTTGGTTTGTGTGTTAGTTATGTTTTAATTCACGTATTCCTCACAATAATCCTCTGAGGTAGACCCTCTTGTTATTCTTACTTTTTTTCAAACGAGAGAATTTTAGATTCATGTTAACTCATTTATCCTCAAAAGACCCCATGAAATAGGCACTGTCATTACCTATTTTACAGAGGAGGGAAAGGAGGCACAGAGACGTCAACCACCCAGCACAAGACTACATGGCCAGCAAGTGGCAGATTTGGAAATTGAAGGCAGCATTCTGACTCCAAAGCCTCTATTCTTAACCATTACGCTGTCTATCCTCATTGTCTCCAGCCTCAGGAATTCCCTTCACACATGATCACAACTGAGGACAGAGGAGGAGTTCAGTCCCTTGTTTTTAAGACCCAGCCACCACCCCTGGCCCTTGCCTGAGGCCCACTTTGTAGACTTTCACTCAGGTCTCTTTTGCCACAATTGTCAGTCACCCTTGCCCAGCCTGAGCTACCACCAGCATGGAGAAGGGGACCACCATGATGGGTTCACACTATCACGACTGGCCCAGTGACAGTGGGGTGCAGCCAGGCTCTTCTGAAGCCTCTTGGAGAAGGAACAGCAAGACAACACGAGTGCTCTGCCAGCAAGGACATGGGGGACAATGGATGTGTCCTCAATAGCCATCATGTCTGCTTCAGTGTCCACCTTAAGGTTAGATTCTAGGACTGTTGACATGCAGTTTGAGTATAGGAACTCCAACAGTCTTTAGCCTTAGCCCTTTCTTTGGAATTTCAAATCATAAAGTCATTATGCCAGAGATACACCAGAAAAGAAACATGCCTGGAGCAAATTTGTTCCCCTGAATACCCCCTAGACCAGAAATTCATTCTTTCCTGTGACAAATGGCTGTGCTGTTGAAAACTTCCTATGTGCTGTTTTTCTGGTTCTAAAAACACAGTGGTGTACAAACAGATTCAGTCAACTTTGTGGAATTTACATCATAGTAGAGGAAAGACTCATATAATATGTAAATAAACATAATTATCAGGTGAGGGACTAGAGAGTAACAGGAGTGAGATAGGGTGGTCTCAGATAGGGTGGTCAAGTCCTAAATAACAATGAAGCACAAAAAGAGGTGTCTTTACAGTATTTCTCATCAGGGTTGTGAGGTTGGCCTCTCTCATTCTCAACTTCAGCACTGCCACGTGTGTGCACGCCCTTCACAGCCTTGTGCTCCCAGTCCCTCAACTGTGTAATTGGGATAAGTCATAAGTTCATTGGGAGGATCAAATGAGTTAGTAAATTTCACAAAGCATATGCTATGGAGTGACGAGGGCATTGGGAGGGCTCAGTAAATGTTAGGTGTTGTTACCTCCTCAGAAATATTAGTCCAGATACGGGTAACAGCAGGTTATGCTCGGTAGGAGCAATGCCACTGGGCACCAGAAACCAAGGTGGAGATAGTGGGGACAAGGAGCCAAGCGACCATGAGAGCATGGTATGAAATGAGGTCTGACGGGAGCCAGGGACCAGACCATTCCTATCAGCAACTCCTAAATCTGGCTCTATATGGAGATTACCTTAGGATGATGAAGTAAATCAGATGTTAGAAGTTCAGGTGTTAGATTCTCAGGTTCAGCCAAATAGGAAAATCACTGATGTGACTTTTGTAAGTTAAAGAAAGGAGCTTGAATTTTATTCTAAGAGAGAAGCCAAGCCATTGGAATGTTTGTGGTGTCCTTCCCACTTCCTCCCTTAATCTCATTTCTGCATATCAAGTTCTCAACTATCTTTCAAGGATGTCACATTCTCTTAGATCGGAAGACTCCTATGACAATCTCTCCTCCCTTTGGGCACTCCAAAACTTTCTTCTTTACCTCATGATAACAAAGAATTTCACAGATTGTGTTGTGTTGTGTGTGTCTTTTATTCCCCCTAGGAAGGAAATTCTTCGGCAGCAGAAGCCATGTCTACTAAAACAATGTCTTGTACATTAAGATACAAAGAAGTATTTTTAAAGAATGATTTAAAGGCTTTGCTTAGAAACAACTGCTTAGACTAAGAGCTGAAGTTATAACAAAGCAACGATCCAAATGTTAGGCACTAGGATACAAAGAGATCAACGACGGTTTCATCAAGTTAGAGCTGTGTGTTAAAATTGGGAACACAGAGAATGTCATGATGCAGTAAGGGACAGAAGGACAAAGTAAGTGTGATTTCATCCAGCAAGTGAAGTGAAGTAATATATACATAAAGTACATAAAGTTCTAGGTTTCATATCATCGTGGTACCCAAGAGCGATGAATTCAATTTTGGAGCAATTTCCGAAGTATCAAGAAAAATGGTGGAAAACTGGGATCCCTCAATTTAGACTGATTGAAACAGAACTGTCTGAAGGCCTAAGTGTGCATTCTACTTCACCAATAAAACTCCACCTCATTTTATGTGCACAATTTATGTTTATTTATCAAATATCATTTGATTGTCATGGCTGTGACAGACACCCAGTTTGTCACAAGTTTACAAATGGATGACTATTAAAGAGAAAAGTAGATTAAAATTGGTTTCTGGGGCTCCTAAAGTGTTTTGCAATAAAGAAGAAGAAATTAGGTTGTCTGTCTAACAAATAGAAGTGAACTCCGTATGGAACAAAGGCAGGCACTTTACATGGGAACTTACCTTGAACAGCAGTCTACAAACAAAATAAAAGTTAAAAATGTCCTTGTCAGTTCAGGACTGGAAGAGCATTTAAATGTCTGGCCAACTCTAGTTCACATTGTGATATATAGTTCTCTTGGGTACAGACTGTCAAACTGAGTTAGTGTCAATGAAAGAAAATGGGAGATGGACTTTCAGATGTTCTCATTCAGCTAAAAAGAAAAATACAGTTCAAAGAGCTTCTACCCACTGAGCTTTTCAAATAACCACTCAGGAGGATGGATATAGTGCTTGGAACAGAAGGCTCACAGGAATAGTAAGAGAACTCAATATCTGTCATCATTTTTATAAAATGAATCCAGGTGATTGCTTCTCAAAAGTGCAAATAGATAACCTCAAAAGAGTAATTAGGTGGTAAATATAATATAATCACACGGTTCACATGGTCACTTAACTGGTGAAGTGAATTTAGAATAGACGCTCTTAAGCAGGTTTCATCAAACTCACTTTACATCAACCAGCCCATGCTTTCTCTTCCCTCAACCAGCCATTGTTGGCTATAGCCTGTGACCTTCTCAACTTCCCCTTCTCCCTACATGAGAGTAGGAACAGTACCACATAGGGCCTTAGAGTCGACAGCAGGGTCATTCAAGATAGTCTAGGTAGGATTTCTGTAACTTCTTCTTCCTCTGAATGCACAGCAAAACCTAGACGTACTCCGTGAGGTAAAATGCACATGGAAAACTTAGACTGAAGTGTTCTTAAGTTCAACTTTACACAAACTATCCTTGTATATATTGTTCACTAACAACATGAAGTCACCTTCCATTTGCCCAAGGTAGACAATGGTACAGTATCTGGCAGCTAAATATTTTGAGCTATCTCCCTTTGGATGGTCCTCTGGTCAACAATGTAATTTTAGAATAACCCCACCTTTATGAACAAAGCAGAGTTTGTGTGACCTGAACTTCTGCTTTGTTTTAAGGAGTCTAGTCTCACAAACTTAATAAGGATGGATGGGATTATTCCTCAATGAGCTCACTCATCTGGTCCTTAAATTAACCAACCATGAGTACAACTTTGAAAGCAGAGCTCAAAGTGTGGGACATATGCATGTAAGAAATACATCTTTGAAGTTGTATCTTGAAACTTCTAGACACAATTAGAAATTTTGTTTACTTTTTTTTCTTGTTTCCAGTGCAGCCATCTGCATTAATTAAACCTTTAAATTTATGATATATTATTAATACTGACTGTATAGGTCTTTTCTCTCTCTCTCTCTTTTTTTTTTTTTTTTTGTTAATCTCCCTCTCCTGTGTTGATAAGAGATTAAAGCTTTGCCTACTGCCATGAGACTGACTATTCACTAATTGAAATGAATACCAGGTTACTGAAATCACTAAAGAGATGCGATTGGAAAAAAAATAAGCTCCAAATGGTTATCAATATTATTAAAACTATGAGCTTATGAGGTATTACAGTATGAAACTGTCAAATAACTACAGTGTAAGAAGAAATGTCCTTGAGTGGTTTCCAAGGAGGAAGATATTAAAATACAGGATGAAAAAGAGGCATTTGATATAATTCAACCCAGCTCTAATGATAAAACTAACGACTTTAAGTAGATTTGGGCCAAACATGAATGTGCCAGTGAGAATTAATCAAATATTGAGCACAGGGACAAATTGGGAAATTATCTAATGCAGGGGAGCCAAAGGAACAGAGGAATATCAGAAAATTTCACTGCAGATTTTAGGATCTTAGAATTCTTAAGGTGGGAAACTCTGAGTAAATCACTCAGTCAAGAGCTTCCCTTCAGACATGTTCTCTTAAAATCTCCAGTACTGAACGTTTTGGAAAGGGCTGTCTTCTGTGCCTCACCCTTCGTCTTGTCTCTTCTTTTCCCACCGTTCACTCTTCAAAATGGAAATTGCAACATGACCTCAGAAACCCAAACCAGAGCAAACAACCCCCCAAACCCCTCATCATTCAAAGTGAAAATGTGTCAAGAGGGAAGGTTTGAGTCAAATCCAGGTGGCGATGTGCCATGAAAGGCTAACAGAGCTCTTCATCTTCAGCAGAGAGCAGGAGCAGGCTGTGTTTATAATGACGTGTTAACATCCGTCTGTGAATATCATCTCCATAGCACCAAAGTACACCACCCGAACAAAGGAAATTCACCATAAAAGCAAGACTCTGCACATTCTTAATAGGGAATCAGTACTAGAACTGCCAAGGACTCATCGTGTACATTTGACAAATCCAGGTAGAGTATATCATACCTCAAAGAATGACTTCTATACTAGATCAGACATGACCGTGAAAGCAGATGCCAAGGACTTTTTAATACGGAGCATGTCTAGCAGCCCACCTCGGTTGGTGGCAGCAGAGAACAGTACACTAAATACCAGCATTAACATCATATTTACCTGCATGTAATCCTAGGTCCAAGATTTCTTCCGTGTTCGTCCATGGGTAAGTCACTTAATGTCTGTCAGCATCAGTTTCACTATTTAAAGGAGGAAACAGTAAGCAACTCCCTGTAAGAGTAAGTAAGAGATACGGACTCTTTGCAAACTACCTACCTGTTAATGTGTGCTCTGTAAATGTTGGTTTTCTTTCTGCTCTCCTTATAAAATAGTCTCTGTTACTTTGATCTAAATTCACAGTTGCTTGGGGACACCTGGGTGGCTCAGTGGGTTAAAGCCTCTGCTTTCGGCTCAGGTCATGATCTCAGGGTCCTGGGATCGAGCCCCGCCTCGGGCTCTCTGCTCTGCAGGGAGCCTGCTTCCCCCTCTCTCTGCCTGCCTCTCTGCCTACTTGTGATCTACCTCTCTCTGTCAAATAAATAAATAAAATCTTTTAAAAAAATTCATAGTTGCTCATTCATTGTAAAAGCAGTTTATTTAGCCTTGAACCATAAAAGAGCTTTATTTTTCTTTTCTGGTCACTACTTTTGGTCCTGTTCATTTGAATCCCTTTTCTCAACCTTGAGTGGCATCTTGGGAAGATTTTGGAAGTTTTTGACTATTTTCCGTTACCAGAATTCAGGCCATTTGAGTTAAAATTCCATATCTAATTCAGCGCATTCCCATGCGCTCTCTCTGGCTATGCTGGGGAAATGGTCTAAGGAAAGAGAAGTGACCAACAGTTTTACTCTCCACCTCCCCATGCCCTTGGAAACCTGAAATCCTGGATCATCGTGACCAGGAGAAGGGATGGGGGAAGGGGAAGATGTCACTGTAACAAGGATCAGCTGTCGTCCTTCTACGGTGGGAAGTATGTTGTTGCTCCTCTAGCTAACTCAGACTGCCTTCTGTGATGCAGACATCCCGGGGTTGGCCCACTCCTTGAGCCCAACTGTAGGTCTCTGGAAGGTTCTCCCATGCCCTCTAGTCCACAGTTCCCTGAAATGAGAAACTGGTGTGTGTTCAGTCGACAGTCTCTAGAACCCTCTCCAGCTCCAGCCCCTGATGGTCCACCTTGAACCCACTGCTACTAGGATCCTCTTATGTGGTAAATGTGCAAGAACAAGCTCAGCTCAAATCCTTCTAGAGATTTCCATTTGACCCATGAAAAACACACATTCTTGTTATACTAAAATGCTGGGGCCAGCCATTTCCATTTCTTTTCTCTCTCTCTCTCTCTCTCTGGCCTACTTATCCTCTCCCAGATCTCCTTTAGTCCTGCTCAGGTGGGCATCCAGTAGAGAGGCTGATGTGTAGCCTAAGCAGGCAATAATGCAGATCAGAATGCCAGCCTTCCCTGGTTTTCCATTTTTGCAGGGAAGCCCTCTATCTTTTATGCCTTTCCCATGAACCCTCCCTGGTGTCAACAAACATGGGGACTGGGACTGGTGTGCTTCTTCCTTAGCTGGGAAGGGAAGGACTCAGTACTCACCACTAATACTATACTTCTTAGAGGGATAACGACTTTTTCTTCCCATCCTTGGGCATCCCCTCAGTCTTGGAAGGCCAGGTCTTCTTATTTTCATGGGATTGCTTCTGCAGGTTTCTAGCTACAGTGTTAGTAGTTCTCTTTGAAATGTAGGGAATATGCCCTTGTTACTTTTCAGCTATGGATACGGGCCCCCAATTTGAGGGTAAAGGGAAAAACGTTAATAGTATTGGATTGCAATGTCGTAACAAATTTTAAAAAATGGCAAAGAAGCTTTGCGCAGTGGCAGTATCGTAGCCAATGAGGTTTATCCGAGGCGCGATTATTGCTAATTGAAAACTTTTCCCAATACCCCGCCGTGACGACTTGAAATATAGTCGGCATTGGCAATTTTTGACAGTCTCTACGGAGACTGATTAAAAAAAAAAAAAATGGCAAAGAAAAGTCTGAGAAATAATGAGGTTGAATACCTGGCAAGAAACACATATATTTGATGTATAAACAGTTTCTGTAGTGTTGTCACGAACTTATACTCCGACTCAACTTTATAACTGGTCTAGTCTTCACACATTCCCACACAAGGTGGTAGGAGAAATTCAGCCTATTAGTTCTGTTCTCCAGCTCTCCCTTATGCTCTCCTTTATGTTCCTAAGACTGTGTTTGATGTGTGTGTGCAAGGACTCTCAAGGGACTCTCAGGGAAGCATGGGGAATGGATTCTCAGATCTATACAGTATTCTCAAGGTCCACATCAGTCTTCACTGTTCAGTGGCCAGCCTGATCTGTTCTGGGTGCATGTAGCTCCTGATTTCATCCCTGGGATGTTCTAACTAGCATCTGTGGCTAAATCAGCAGCTAACTGGAGATCTGTTAGTGCCCAGCTCAGCCATGGCCAGTTACCTGTCAGTGCAGGCTCAGCCTTGACTTTGCTTGGGCAGAGCTAGACACCCCACAGCCTCAACAGATCCCCTGACCCTCACAGCTTTAAGGCAGGTTCATGTCCCCACTACCTTGGTGGGTGCCATGACAGACCCCCTGGCCTTGTAGTCAGCATCAATCACATGTGGGAATGAGAGGGGATTGGAAATGCCTGTGAGAACTGTCCTATCTGACCATTGTATTCCACCCTTAATGAGGATACTAGTAACTCCTCTGTCCTCTGTGGGATGATTTTTAAAACTAGTGTGTGTTTTGTCATTGATTCCGTATAACTGTTAAGTTTCTCCTGGAAATTTTCTATGTCCATTGGAGTAAGAGACTGACCTACTTCGTTCACTGAGATTGTCTAGGTCTGCCATCACCTCCAATGTAGTTGGAGAAAGAGGAAAAAAGCCATCATTATTTACTTGGTAATTTCTAGTAGGCATTTTGTTACATGATTTGTTGCTTCACCTGAATATATAAGAAATCTTACTACAGTATTGTAGTGTGATTGCTAAAGACAGAGAAATGGTGAAAAAAGTTTTCAATAACCATAAAGTTCTAAATGGTTATTGTGTCCCCATTGTCTTGTGAGGGAATCTATAAGTAATAGGCAAATATTATAGAAATCTATGGTACAGAAAATAAAAGTGGCACTTAAACATAATTACAATTACTACAAAAAATAAACATTTCTCCATGGGGCATTTAGGTGGCTCATTGGTTAAGCGTCTGCCTTCAGCTCAGATCATTATCTCAGGGTCCTGGGATCGAGCCCCACATCCGTCTCCCTGCTCAGTAGTGAATCCGCTTTTCCTTCTCGCTCTGTGATCTCTCTGGCTCTCATTCTCTCTCAAATGAATAAATAAAATATTGAAAATTTAAATTTCTCCAAATTTTATAGACGTTTTCTTCTTTATGGAAAAAGATACATTAACATCATTTAGAGTTTTCAAATCCATGGTCTGTAATTTGATAGTTGAAAGAATATACTTAACATCTAGAAAATGACATACTTGAGCTAAAGGTTATTTTTTTCTTCCAAGAAATTCCAAAATAGATCATAAGAACTATTTATAAAAGAAATTAATGTCATCATTCTTCCACCTCTTTAATTGATATTGCCTTGTAAACCCTCTAGTTTACAAATTTGAAAAGCCTCAAGCCAGTATTTCAAAGTGGTAGCTGGAGTAAATTTAAGAAGTACTGATGTCCCAGGGCACCTGGGTGGCTCAGTGGGTTGGGCCTCTGCCTTCAGCTTGGGTCATGATCCTGGGGTCCTGGGATCAAGTCCCGCATCTCTGCTCAGCAGGGGGCCTGCTTCCCTCCCCCTCTCTCTGTCTTCCTCTCTGCCTACTTGTGATCTCTCTCTCTGTCAAATAAATAAATAAAATCTTTAAAAAAAAAGAAGTATTGATGTCCCAAGCTATCTTTGAAAATATGCTTATGTTAATTTAAAGTTTATTTATTTTTTTTAGATTTTTATTTATTTATTTATTTGACAGAGAGAGATCACAAGTAGGTAGAGAAGCAAGCAGAGAGAGAGAGGTGGAAGCAGGCTCCCTGCCGAACAGAGAGCCTGATGTGGGACTCGATCCCAGGACCCTGGGATCATGACCCGAGCCGAAGGCAGAGGCTCAACCCACTGAGCCACCCAGGCGCCCTTAAACAGTTTATTTTTAAATTTAATAAATTTTCCAGGTTTGGTTAGTTTTTCTGGTTTTTTAATTTTTTTTAAGATTTTATTTATTCATTTGAGACAGAGAGATACAGAGAGAGAGATCATGAGAGGGGAAAAGGGAGAGGGAAAGGGAAAAGCAGACTCCACCTGAGCCAGGAGCCCAATGTGGGACTCGATGTGGGGCTCGATCCCAAGGCCTGCAGATCATGACCTGAGATGAAGACAGATGCTTAACCATCTGAGCCATCAGGTGCCCCTATTTTTTTAAATAAAATCATCAATTACTGATGTTTGAAGGAATGTATGTTAAGCTGATCACTAAAATTGTCTCAAAAACTAGATTTTTTAAAATTTTCAGAACAATAAAATAAATCAGTCTTATTTTGGATCATGATTTTTTAATACATATACTAACTAGAGCTTTCTTTCAATGTGTGATGTATTTTTACTACTTCTTTTAATTAGCAATATTCACTTCTTCCGAAAGGATGGTTATTGACTTGACCAAAAGTGGGAGTCGTTTTCGAGGAGTTTTTGGCCAGGTCTGCTGGAGCAAAGTGAGGCGGAGAACAGAAGCAACTAGGAACAACTACTGAGTGCTCAATTCTCACAGAACTTTCTAGTATGCCCTACAGGTAACTTTAAAGAAAGCAACAGTCTGTACCTTCACAGTGCTTAAAATTAAATAGGAAAATCTAAAAAAAAAAAAAAAAAGCTAATTTAGATACAAATACAGCAGACATAGCTTGTATTTGTCACACACACACAACTTCAGAGATGCGAATATTACTGCAATTCTTTACTTGTTTGCAATAAACACAGTTTAAGAAAGAAGAGAGGTGCAAATTGATGTAGGACCATCCTGTTGTAATACAGAAGGACCAACCATAGGCTCTCCCCATGAGAGGAACCAACAGTTCCACACACTACTAGTGTGTACATGGTTCAGTCAAACTGGTATTACAGTGTTCCTCTAAAGAGCTCCCCAGGAAAATCCAATTCAGAAAATCATCATGTAGAGATAACAGGGTCCTGGTGCAAGTATATGGTTTGTCCTTCCCTAAAGTAGAATCTGAACCCAGGACTGGCCTGGAGAAAGAGGTACAACAGGTCACAGACCAGAGTTGCCATGTTGAACCCAGGTTGCTTTTAGACCTTGTAATAGATCAATTATTGGAGTCATCCTAAAGAGATCTAGCAGGCTATCTAAAGGAGGGGTTAGATTATTTTGTCAACAATATTGGGTGTGATTTCTCAATTCCTAGAAGCATTTTTCAATGAATTTTTTTTTCTTCTGTAAATTCTCTTCTGCAAATTCACTCTTCTAGATGGCTGTATTTTATCAGTGAGTAAATTAGGGTTTTGCCGTAAATACGCTGTATAACAAACATCCACTCAATTTCCATGGCTTACAAAAAAAACTTTTTTTTTCCCCAAATGGAAGGTGATCAGCTCTCAGCTGGGGCTGACTTGTCTTTCCTGGGCTAGGCTGGATCACAAGCTTCAGATTGATTTGAATCTTCCTTTCAGGATCCAGGCTGAAGAAGAAATAGCTTCCCGAGATACATTATGGCAAAGGGGAGCTGTTCCAAGAGTATTGGCTGAATTTTGCCACTAAGGCACAAGTTGGGAAAAGGTGCATCATCATTTCTGCCCAATATTGCACTAGCTAAAGCAGGTGTCACTTGGACAAGCCCAAAGTCAGTGAGGGTAAGGAAATATACTTCATACACAGGTGAGTGAGAGCACAGCAGGGAGAGAGGAAGAACTATAGATCCATAATACAATCCACTCCAGTAATGTAAGAAAAGAGATAAGATAGTAAAACCTGATGTCTGGGGCTAACGTGCAACCATGCTTCTAGGAAAATCACAATTGCTAAAGAAGTCAGGATGTAGCAATTTAAACTGCTCAGTGAGGATGACTCAAGCTCATACCCAGCCACGAAGCAGCTGCATACCTATTCAGTTGTCTCTTTAAGGCATGGGTGGGGAAGCTTTTCTGACTGTTTCTTAGCACACCCTGTTTTCCTTCCTTTGGTTTGGGGTTTCTGCCATGATTTCCCAAACAGCAGCTTTTCTTCTGGGTTTAGCTCCAGCCTCTTCGTCAGATCGTCATTCTTATCAACCCTTCCATTTTACTCACTCAGCTGGGGTCAGGTATTCTCAGCATCCCATCTTTCACCAGAAGCGTTTGGCACTTAGAACGGGGCAACCAAGACTCCTGGCTGATTGGGTGTTCTACCTTGAAACCGTCCCACTTTTTATTCAGAATGTGTATGCTCAAAATATGAAGGTTATACATCAGTGGAAAGATATTACGAAGTCGGACTACTTACTCAATAATGTTTAAAGAAAAATTGTGGTTTGATTTTAGATATTCATTTATTTGTATTTATATATTCATTTATTCATATTTATATATTCATTTTTATAGAAAACAAAGATCAAATAAAAGCTATTGGGCTTCCTAAATACCAGAGAAGCCATGAGATGTGGTGGAATAAGGTAATTTATGGTTTTATCCTTGCTGTGTTATTAAGACTTAGAGCCTACCTTTCACATGACGTAACTCTCTGTTTTTGATCTCTCAGTAGCTTTATTCGAATGATGACAGGATGAGCCTTTGAAGTTTCATACAATCCTACTCAACTGATGCTAAATATCTGAGACAAGGCCATAACATTACCTTTGTTAATTAAAGACAGATGTATCTTTGGGGCACCTGTGTGGCCCAGTCAGTTGAGAATCTGACTCTTGATTTCCATTCAGGTCATGATCTCAGGTTCCTGGGATCAGGCCATGTTGGTGTCTGTGCTCAGTGTGAAGTCAGCTTAAGGATTCTCTCTATCCCTCCTCCTCTGCCCCTCCCCCAGCCCTTCCTCGGCTCATGAATGTGAGCTCTCTAAAATAAATAATCCTTTTAAAAAATACATCTTTTATTCAAAACTAATCCCAATGTCACACATATATAATCCCTCCAATTTGAAAGTTTAGAAATTCCATACAAATTTAACAAAGACATTTAAAGGACACAACTGCTGATTTAGTTAGCGCTTTACATTTGAAGCTTTATTATTTATTGGATCGTATATTTCAATGAGCCTCTGATATAAAAGTCTTATTCTCATGAACTACATTCTCATATTGTTTTTCTTCACTGACTTAGAGTGAGTCATTCCAGAGAATATTCATGGGTCATCTACCATATATTGAGCATTGAACATTACACACTAAAAGAACCAACAGTATAGACAAGGCTTCTGTCATCAGTTATATTTTAGATATTATCTGCCAGGAAGACAGATAAGAAAGAGCAAAATAAACTAAAAAGAAAAAAAATAATTTTTGGATAGTTCAATGTTTTATGGAGAAAATACACAGAGAATTTTTTAAAAAATGACTCCTCGTATGTGCACTACTCAAATTAGGGGTTCAGGAAGGACATTTAGGCTGAAATCTAAAGGAATACAGAGATAAGCAATGTGGGTCTGGAGCCATATGGACATCTCAGGAAGAGATCTCTAGGCTTGGAGGAATAAGAGAAAGGCCCTCACGTGGGACTGGAGCCTCTGGTGTCCAAGAGACAGGAGAAAGACAAGGGAGGATGCTGGTGCCCAGTGAGCAAGGGGGAGCACAGTAGCTGGAGGTCTCAGGGTGATGGGCAGGGTCATGTCTCAAGGAAGTTTTGGCACAAATGATAGTGGTTTCCAGGGGGTAGCATATATACAGGCCAACAAAGAGAAGCAGTTTACCTATGAAGTAGCAGCAAGGACCAGGTGTTTGGAGACCTTATGTGCAGTAATAGCTCTCTCATGCACTAACTATGTAAACTTAACCGAATGAGCCGGTCTTACAGATCTCATTTTTCCTCCCTGGGAAGATACGAATCTATACTGTCAAGATGCCATTATTGCCTTTAAAAATTAAATTAAACAAAAATCTAATGGTCTAACATTGACAGACAACTGACACTGTTTTACTAAGCCTCTTTATTTTATGTTAATCGTACTTGGAATCTGTTTGTCCTTCAGCCTAAAACCGTAATAGGCATAGCTTTGTGGATGGACAAAGTAGTATATTACCAACAAAAAAAATTAGCACTTTTTTTGTACTAAGCTAATTACTTTAAAATGCTCACATACAGATGAAAGGTAAAATGTTAGAGCTCTGATAGAAACAAAAATTCTTTCACAGGATAACTAACAGAATTTATGTATTCATTCATTCAGCACATGTTTCTTAAGTCCCCACTAAATGCCAAGCACCTTGATGATCACTGAGATCTTGAAGTCAGTGCCTGGTACAAAGTAAGGATTTCATATTTATTAGATTATTTATTAAATTAATTATTTATTCAAATTAATAAAATATTGTACAGTAATATTGAAAACAGATTGAAGAAAGCCAAATTAATGTATTTATTTATTTATGAAGAGATTTAGTATAAGGAACTTACTCATGTGATTATGGAAATTAGTAAATTCCAACATCTGCAGGGTAAGTCAGCAGGCTGGAGAACAAGGATAGCACACATTCCAAAACCTGAAGGCCCACGAGGCAGGAAAGCTTGATGGTGAAGGTCGAGTTTAAAGGTTGGCAGGCTTCAGACCTAAGAAAGGCTGGTATTTTTGTTCAAGTCTAACGCCCAGCCTGAAGGCAGTTGATTGGGAGGAATTCTCCATTACTTGGGACCAACTAGCTATTTTATTATTTTTTTTTTTGTTCTGCCTTCAACTGATTGAATGAAGCCCGCCCACATTGTGAAGGACAGCCTACTTTACCCAGCCTACCCATTTAAATGTTAATCTCATCCAAAAATACCCTCATGGGAAGACCCTGAACAATGCTGGACCCCAGTATCTGGGAACTCAGCATCCCAGGCAAATTGATAAATTAACCATCATAGTATCCAATTTTTGAGTCTGGTAGAGTAATGAAAATGGGTGATAATGACAGTAGTAGAAAAGGAAAGAATTGAAAACATTGTAAATATATTGGAGAGGTGGAGGAAAATAAGGACAGTAGAGTGTGCAGCAAGCATTTCCCATTCACTTAGATTATCCGTCGCTTATTCGCCAAATTCGGAAAAGCGGTCCATGGATGACCATGGAAGCAAAATTAAAATACCCTCCCCCTACTGAGTATGCCCACTGTGGTACTGCCCCTGGAGAGTTGTTTTTATGTTGTTGTTGGTGTTGTTTGGTTTGTTGTTGGTTGGTTGGTTGGTTGGTTGATTGGTTGGTTTTTGGTGGGTTTTTTTGCACGTTACTGACTGTATATGTATAGTGTTCACATGACTATATATCTGGGGATTGGGATGCAGAGAAGAAATAGGTTAAGAAATGGGGACACTGACCAGGCAAAACTAATGGGTCCTCTTCCCTTGCTAGCTCCTGCTTCTTAGAGACAGTGTCACAGTTTCAAGGCAATTCACAAATACGCAGTTGTGAGCCAAATACTAATGACAACCTTGAGAAGTCACACAGTTCAATCCTCTGCCTTCAAGTTCACACTTAAGTCTTCCAGAAATAAAACTCGATCTTTTTATTTTTCTATTTCCCCAGGAAGGAACACTCCTGCGGCGAATTCATTATCAGAACTATTTGATTTCCTTTACAATATTGTCACGCACAATATTAGTACATAATAAGGAGTCTCTTAGAGTCCTTGGGTGCTCTGATAATGCAGTTATTGTTGCTAATAATAATGTTATGAACCAGTTCCTGCTCCATTGCCAATAGACATCAATTGTGTGACGGGGGACCTGCTAACTGGCTTCTTTGGAGCTCAATTCCTTCAACGATAAAATGAAAGTTTGGATTAGAGAATCATTAAAGAGACTTCTAATTTTAATTTTGTTTCTATGATACCTAAAGCTTTAATATTTTTTTTTCTCCTCCTGCCAGGCTATATCCTTGTCTTAAAAGGTACCATGCTGCCCTCATGTGGTCAGACTTGAAATAATAGTTATTGAAACCAGTAAATACATTTTTTTTTGTTTTGTTTTAATGAAGCTTCATAAATGGTCAGTAACAAAATCAGTTTGAATTACCTATCCACTAAAAGTGTTCAGGTTTTACCAATTCGCAGTGATGCAGAGTTTTCATGTAGGAATAATAACAGAAATACTAATGTTAGTTAACATTAATGAGCACTATCTGAATGTTGGGCCCTATCCATATTTTACATATTTTATTCCACTTCATTCTTCAAAGATAGGTTCTTTTCTTAATGTATCATTTTTTCAGAATGCAGAAAGTAAAACACAATTGGGTCAAGTGCCAGGACATCACAGTAAATAAATGGGAAGACCAGTATCAATCCAAGAGCCCAAACTCTTTCACTGCTATATTCTCATCCAACCATGATATATTTATGAGATCTCATTTCCTAACATTCCTTTGTTCTGGGAGACATTCCTAAGGAACTGGACAAAGAGCTCTTGTAAATTTAATGAGACAATATATATGAAAACTACAAAATGCAATGCCTGATATGAAAATAAGAGCTCAAAGAATGTTAACTTATTTTAATTATGCATCCTATTGCTGATAGTATAATGATCCTTTATTTAGTAATTAATATTCACTTTTGATAGTGATGTGAATCGATAAAGAGATTAAATATCTTATCCTAACCAATGAGTACTCATTTTCTCAGTTGTAAAACAGCTATCAGGGTGAATGCAAAAAGATCCGTTAAAAATTTAATAATGGAAAGGGATTTTGTTTTCAGATTTACAACTGTATTGAATGACTTCATAAGGCAGATCAGTAGTGGCTGTGTTTCAAGTTGCAGAAAAGAAAAAAGAAACATTTTCAATTTTAGAAACGGGAGGGTATATCCACTCAAAGGGTCAGCATAAGAAGTTAGAAGTGTGATAAAAGGAGCGGGGGGCACGTTGCTAATTTCTGGAGCTCTGAAGGCTGGCTGTGTGACTTTAGGTGTTCTTAATCTCATTAGGAATTGTCTCCTCAGTTCCTAATTAAAGGGACCAGGTTCTAGGATTTGCATACGCTTTGCCAGCTTCTACATTCATTCCATTGTCCTATCCATTCTAAAAAGTCTTAGGCCACATTCATCTTTGGCCCCCTTTCATTAACAATGTCACGATCACTTCTTGGCTCTGTGGGTTAAGTTTCAAAAAGCTCAAAAGGAAGAGGGCTTCTATTTTGTTAAGCTTTACTTAACTTACTCAGCTGTTTCTCAACCACCTCTGTGAGACTTGAGGTTAAGGGTCTTATCTCTGCCTCTAGTATCTTCAAGATAGTGCGTGCCATCAGATTCTTTTAATGCACCACCCAGACACAGAGAACTAGTGATTCCATTTCATATAATATTCTCTCTCCCCAAATTCCATGCAAGAAGCATGCTCTACTATCATGTTACCTCTCTTTTCTATTGCAAACTCCAAGGACCCTATTTCCTTAAATATCTCTAAATAAAGAAATACAAACTTAAACAAAAATTCCCCAAGTTTGCTGGGTCTAGGAGGTCTTCCAAGAGGAGATTATGGCTGTCTTTATAAAACCTAAACAAGTTAGAGCCATTAGGAAATTTCCTTATTTCTCTGGAAAAAAAAAGTGACAGCTAGCTATTAAACTATATGAATATGAATACAGTGTTGACCCCAGGAAAGAAGATCACTAAGATGCAGAAAGAACAAGGAAGAGCTACAGTCTTCAAATATGAAAATATCTTTGTCTAAGGACTTAACAGTGAAGAGAATAAAAAGTCTACAAGTGTACTAGTTGGTCCTAATCTTGTCCAAAAGGAAAACATTACAGCCAAATAGTTATAGCTATTATGAATCATCTTCTCTGACACAAGCATTCTTTATCTGTTACCTCTAACTCTCATAACAACACCAGAACTAGAAATTACTTCCTGTGTGTATATAATGTAATCAAGGCTCAAGAAGGATAAATGATTTTTTAAGGTCACACAGACAACACACGAACAAATACAAGAACCCATGTTTATCCAAATTCAAGACTATGGTTTATCCACTATATTATGCCACCCACGAAAGACTATACCCAATGATTACTTTGAAGACTTTGTGATGCACAAATGTGGGATAAATATGGTAATAATCAGGAACAAAGCAAAGAAGTCTCCTCTCAGCACTGCTTTTTAACATCATACTTAAAATCCTAGCTAATACAATAAGACAAGAAAAGGAAATAAAAGCTATACAGATTGGGAGGGAGAAAATAAACTGTCTTTGCTCACAGATGACAGATTTGTCAATGTAAAAAATCTAATAGCGTCAACCCAAGAAAACCTGGAACTAATAAGTGTTCATAGCAAGGTTGCAACATATGTTAATATACTAAAGTCAATCTCTTTCCTAAATACTAGCAATGAACAAGTGAGCTTTGAAATTAAAAACACAGTATCATTTATATTAGCACTCCTTTAAAAAAAAACCACATACAAAATCTATATGAGGAAAACTACAAAACTCTAATGAAAGATATCAAAAAAACTAAATAGAAGGAAAGATATTCCATGTTCATGGATAGGAAAACTCAATATTGTCAAGATATTAGGTCTTTCTAATTTAATCTGTGAATTCAATACAATCCCAATCAAAATCCCAACAACTTATTTTGTGGATATCAACAAACTGTTCCTAAAATTTGTAAGAAGAGGCAAAAGATTCAGAAGAGCCATCCTGATATTGAAGCAGTAGAGCAAAGTAACAGGACTGACACGAACCAACTTGAGGACTTGCAAAAGTTATGGTAATCAATACAGTGTACTATTGGTGAAACAGCTCAACAGAATGGAATGGAAACCCCAGAAATAGACCCATATAAATATAATCCACTGATATTTGACAAAAGAGCAAAGGCAATACAATTGGCCTCTACACCAGTGGTGCCAGAACAACTAAACATCCACACACAAGGAAGCAAACCTAGACATAGATGTTATACATTTCACAAGAATTAACTCAAAACAGATCATAGAGCTGAATATAAAAAGCAAAATTACAAAACTCCTAGAAGGTAACATAAGAGAAATCCTAGATGACCTTGGGTATGGAGATGAGATTTTTAAATACAACTCCAAAGGCATAATCTATGAAAGAAACAAATCCTAAGGTAAATTCTATTAAAATTAAAAAGTTCTCCGTGAAAAACAATGTCAGGAGAATGAGAGATAAGACACAGATTGGGAGAAAATATTTGCAAGGCATACATCTGATAAAGGGATGTTATTCAAAATATATAAACAAACTCTTAGAACTCACCAATAAGAAAATGCGCAACGCCATTTAAAAATGAGCCAGAGACCTTAAAAGGTGCTTTACTAAAGAAGATAAACAAACAGCAAGTAAGCATTCAAAAAATGTTCAATATCATATGTCATTTATGAATTACAAATCAAAACAACAGTGAAATACTATTACACACACACACATTAAAATGGCTAAAATCCAAAATACTGATATCATTAAATGTGGTGTGATGTAATACTATGTCGAAGGATGTGGAGCAAGACCAACTTTCATTCACTAATGGTAGGAATGCAAAATGGTAAAGTCACTTTGAAAGACAGCTGACATTTCTTACAAAACTAATATACTTTTATCATATATATACCTACAGCAATTATATTCCTTAGTATTTACTCAAATGGAATTGAAAACATATGTGCACACAAAGCTTGCACACACATGTTTATAGAAGCTTTAGAAATTGACAAAACTGGGGTAGCTGAAAAACAATGCATGAGCTCTGAAACTTGGTAACTTGGAAGGTACCGAGATATCCTTCAGCAGGGAAGTGAATAAATAAATCGTGGCATATCTGAACAATGGAATATTATTCAGCACTAAAAAATGAGTTATCAAACCATGAAAAGATATGGAGGGAACTAAATGCATGTTACTAAGGGAAACTGAAGCCAATTTGAAAAGGCTGCATACTGTCTGATTCCAACTGTATGACATTCTGGAAAAGGTAAAACTGTGAACAGTAAAAAGATTGTTGGTTACTAAGGGTCAAGGGCGGGGAGGGATGAATAGGAGCACAGAAGATTTTTAGGACAGTAATACTATCCTGTATGATTCTATAACAATAGATACATGTTATTACACATTTGTCAAAACCTGTAGAATATTCAACAGCAGGAGTAAACCGCAATGGGGAATAATGCTATGTCAATGTAGGTCATTGACTGTAACAAATGTACCCCTATAATGGGGAATGCTGATACTGGGGAAGGTTGTTCATGTGTGGGGACAAGTAGTATATGGGAACTCTATACTTCTTGTTCAATTTTGCTCCAAACCTAAAACTGCTCTAAAAAATAGTTTATTAATTTGTAAACAATAGTCTACATAAATTAAAAATTAATGAAACCAGATAATCCTTCAAAGCAATAAAGTTAAATCATTCTGCATCTGTGTCTGTAGTGAGAATGTAAGTAGCTGTCTTTTTCATATGCTGCCTGAGCTACAGTTCTCTATCATTGCTAAGCGTGAAGCTAAATTTCCAGTGAGGATGAGTCACCCTCAACTATACAATTTTCACCTAAAGCCCAGTTTTCTATATGCTTGTCCCCTCCCTGTGAGTCCTCCTTTTTTCTTACGTCTCATCTTTGGAAAAATGTGATTTTTGCATTGGCAATAGAAGCCAAAACGTATGTTTCTCACAGAATCCATCTTGCTTAAGGGGAATGGAGAGTTAATAAAACAGAATGTACATTAGTATTAATGACCTACTCGGAATAAAGGATACCAGAATTATTTTCTTAGATCATGAAAATGACAAATTTCTATTTGAAATGATTATATGAGAAAGGGAGTTTTAGGCTCCTGCAAAATATTATTGTTGTGCAAAATGCATTGTTTTTACCTGTGAATCCTGGATTTTTCTGAAATAGTTAAGACTACAGAGTAGTCAGCCGATGCAGAGAACAGACGCTATTTGGCTCTGGTAGTTAATCATGATTCTAAGATAACCCATTAGCTCTGTCTCCACAGTGCAGCAATGTAGCAGAGCTAAAGCATTGCTCTGTTCACGTTTATTCAAATGTCAGCAGAATAGAAATGGATTGCGGTTTCTATAGAAACCACTTGTGGTTTCAGGTGTTTCTCAAGGCATTTTGCTCCATTAACTGTTTGGAGAAAGAAGGTATGCATTATGGCTTTTCATTAATGGTATTTTCCCCTCCTCCTTAGAAGCTGGTCGATGGAGTTCCCACATTCTCCTTTGTTTTACCACATTTTTGGCAGCCCGGTGCCAGCCTTTCCCCTCCAGCTGAGAAACTAGAATGAGCTACTTCTAAAGCCCGAGAAATCGAGCCCATTAGTGGTGGCTGTTCAGACAGCATTTCTTCTCTTTTGGCCAGAGAGGAAATTTGAAAGTCTTGAATCTGCAAATCTACGTAACACCTTTTCTTAGGCAAAATTTATATGAAATCCCTCCAACATGTTGCCAATCCAAGAGGTTAAGACCAATAGCAATGACTAAAAATAACAACCAAAAAAAGGGGGCAGGTGTGTTTGTGAGATTTCGTGGCATTAGTAAGATTTTCACTGTAAATCCAAGGCTGAAGATAATCAAATCTTGCAATCCATATACTAGTTAATTAGCTGCCTGGAGGAATAATATCCCTTCCCACAACATAGGGAGGAAAATTAAAAAGAAAAAGCCAACCTTTCAACATGGAAGTAATACAATGACTCAAGTTCATTATTGGATGTCATGTTTTTCTATAATTTATATTAGAACGTAGAAAGCTCATAGGGCACTGTGAAAGGTCGGATTAATAAGTAAAAGCCAACACAAAATTTAAAAGAAGAAGAAAAAGAAGAAGAAGAAACAACCACATAATATGCCTTGGAGTAACTGAGAGCAGCCTGGGGTAGCTGAAAAACCACGCGTGAGCTCTGAGATCTCCCAGTTCAACTCACATCTTACTGTGGCTGCTTACCACATAGGATCTTGAATAAGTTCTTTAATTGCTATATAAGTCCATTTCCTCATTGTGAAGTGAAGATAATACTTCCTACCTTGCACGGTTGTTGTTAAGTATTAGAGGCAAGGGACAAACTTCCTTATCATTGCATTCATTATCTGAAACCCTGCAGCTGTGAGGTCTGCGGGGACACAAACTTCCCCGTATCATGAAAACGTTCACTGAAGAACTAATCTGTTGTAAAATTAATACTCATTCAATTATTTCCCCCAATTTAATGCTAACACCTTTCTCAGCTTATGTTTCAAATTATTTGACAATCTTAAGCTGATTACTTGAATTGCAATATCTCATGCAATTACAGTGATCACTGATAACAGATTTATAATGCGTATCTGAGAAGGTGTAGGATTTCACGAAGTCTATAAATACGATAATGACGAACAGGAGAGGTTGCACAGCTTGGACCAGTGCCAGACAGCACAGACTCAGATGCTAGATACACCGGTTACTAGAGGTATAGGCTTCAGCAAACACCTTAACTTTTCTGTGCCTTAGCTTCCCCATCAATAAAATAGAAATGATCATACTATCTACTGAAAGTATATGTTATGAGGATAAAATGAAGTAAAGTGCTTAGTACATGCTTGTTAAATCATAACAAACACATGAGGGTTTATTAAGTGAGAATAAAAACAAACAAAATAACTCCATAACAAAGCTATTTTAAAATGAAGTAGAATGATTAAAAACTGGAGAAAACCCATAAGGTTCTTGACAGGTAGGAAACAAGAAATAATGATTGGAATATCCTAGAAGTTGAGAAGCACTTGTGAAAATGGATGAGGTCCCGATTATTTTCATAAACAAACAAGCAAACAACAAACAAACTCAACAAGACCCCAAAAGACCATGTTTTGTCACTGGGCTGCTAAAATCAAAGAAAGATGAGGTTTGGGTAGGTGATCTTCAAGACAACACCAAGGAGGCCCACCTTCTGGTGTCCCCACCCGGGGCAATCCCCTGCTCCCATAATGCACCAGGCTTCACCTGTGAAAACAGGAGGGAAGGAACAGCGTTGCACTCTCAAGGTTATGCCGCGGAAGATCTTGCTTCTTCCAACCCCATCACTCCCTGGCTCATTCTCTCTCTCTCTAGCCACTCACTTGGAAGAAGACTGCTGTCATGCCACAAGCAGCCCTCTGAAGATCCCAGGCGGGAAGGATCTAAGGACTTTGTCCAAAAGCCAGAGAACTAAGCACTCCTGCCAAAAGCCATTTGAACTTGAAATCAAGTCTTCCTTCAGATGACTACAGCCCCTTGGACTGCTTGTCGGCAACCCGAGGAGAGAGCCTGAACCAGAACACTTAGCTCAGCTGTTTCCAGATTCTGGCCCCACAGAAACCACGTGGAATAAAAAATATCAGTGTTTTTGAGAGGCTAATTTTGGGGTTACTGTTATGCAGCAACAGATAACCACTAGGCAGGTGAAGGAAGAAGCCCTATGTGCTATTTTGCAAATTTAATAAAAACATTTACACCTCTCATATAGATGCCATTTATAGTATTTATTTTAAAATAGGCAAATACTTGTGACCTTCACTTTTCAAGATATGTCTTTCAAATTCCTTTTTTTTTTTTCATTTTTAATAGGTCATTTTGATTTCCCTTCAACTAGCAAAGACCTATAAAGTCTGTATGCTTCTCATTTCTTTTTACTTTTCCCCCTCTTTCTTTCCACTCTCTCCACACTCAGTTCTTATTTCTGTTTCTGGAATATGCTGGGCATACTTCCATGAAAGGCCTTTGCACTGACTATCCCTTCTATCTTACCTTCTCTTCCCCCAAATACCTGAATACCTCACTTTACCTCTTGTCATTAATCAATGTCTCTCCTCCACCCTGAGATCTATCCCAAGCGCCTTACTTAAAATTGCAACCCCTCTCCTTCTCATGCCTGCCTTTCCTTATCCCAAGTTATTGCTCCATAACACTTTTATTAGTTTACTGCGTATCTCCCCTCACCGGGTGCCAGCTCTATGGGAAAGAGATTTGTCTCTTTAGTCGTGTACCGTACTGACATGTCCTCATTACCTACAAAAATTCCTAGCACTTAATAGGTGCTCAATAAATGTTGATTGGCATGAGCTTAGGGAGTAAATTTACTTCAAATAGCTCTTTTATAGTACCAACTACTCTGAGTTAAGAATTACTACTGTACTTAAATTTTCTGACTCAGTAGGTTGTTCATAAACAGTAGCTATGATCTAAAAGCAAAGCTCCATTTAAAAATAAGAATTATTAGCTTGAGTGACTCACAGAAAGGACCAGGTAGAGAAGAACTAAAGAGGCTGAGATGGGGATTAATCTGTGAACTTATTATCTAAATTAAATCTTTATCATGACACATTCTAATAACAATATATCTCATCATATGTGCATATAAAAAGACTTTCATATCTCTCAATACTCAAAACAGATGTATATTAGTTTTATTACCAAGTTTGCATCAAAGAATAGTATTACTCCCATTACCTAGACAAAACAAAAGACATAAATCAAATGGTGGTTCTAAAAAGTTTAAAAGGGCTATGACATCAATTTTGAAGACTTCTGGAAGCCTTGCTTAGAAAAGATTCTCATATAAAGGCCCATTAACGCTGCCTTTATGGATGTGTGTCCTGTGCAGTCACACAGAACCTTGTACTTAGAAGGGCCCATTACTTGGTTTAATGCTCTGCTTTTGCTGTCTTGGAATTCTTAATAATTTATGAATAAGGACCCTTCATTTTCATTTTACACTGGGTACTACAAATTACACAGCTGGTTCTGAGGCCCAAAGAAGACAATATTACTCAGTTACTACTCATTGCCCAAGGACAGAAACAGAGGTGGAATGACAAGAAAAGCATACAGAAATCTCTGAGCTACATACCCCAGACCTCTTCCCCTCCCCCACACCTCCCTTCCCTTGAGAACTGGAAGAAAAGTAGTTGTGGGATAAAGCTTGCTACTCAAATTGGGGCCTGTGCCAGCAGCAGCCTGGGGCTGGAGGTTGGCGGCCAGGGGCGGGGTGGGGGGGGTGTTAGAATAGCAGAATTAGGACCCACTCCAGATCTACTGGGCTAGAATTTACATTTTTTGTACACTCCAAATTTGAGAGACTGACCTGTACTTTCCAAGAGTATCCAGGACACCCACAATAATGGAAATTCTAAAGAGTTGTTGTTTTTGTTTGTGTATTTATTTGTTTTCCTTCAAGGGGACTTTCCCCCCACCCCCTTTCACCTGAAGATCTCTAATCTGAGAAGTTGCCAGATTGGGATGCTAACTGATTTGAACATTACTTGTGTTCCCTCTGCGGTCCGTTCTGTAGGATTGTGTTAATATGAAGTGATGTGGTCTGAAAAAAACAAAAGAAGAAAGCATGAAGAATGGGTTATTACAAACTAAGCTGAGATGGTGCAAAGCAATTACGATAATAAAATGAAGGGGGGGGGAGCTACCTTAAACAGGTAATAGCTAAAACTGAACACTTAACATATGCCAGCTATCTTGCAAAGTGATTAAGGTGGACTATTATATTTAAAATTTCCCTACAAACTTCAGAAGTATGTTCTACCCCTACCTTCCTTTGCAAATGGAAAAACAGGCTTGAGAGTTTTTGAAATGGCCTTAATATAACAGATAAAGAAATTGTGCCTTACTTTCCCAACTGCAAATTCCTGTTACGTATTTATAAACATCTGCTGAACGAATGAATGCCTTTGTGTCAATTCGCTAACATTTTAGAATTAGGTCCTAAATGTTAGAGACCTCCGCAGCAGGAACAACAGCAACAAGGCCAAGTAAAATTTAAATACTGCCCGAATCTTTCAATCTGAGATAAAAGGAAGAAGAAGAGAGGACTTCATTTCGAAGTGCAGGTGACACACCAGTCTGCGTGCTCGCGCAGCGCATGAAGAATGACTCTCAAGCTTTCCTCTAACAGCTGGGAGATGAAGATGCCACAAACCTCAGCGGAACCGCCACGGTTTCCCGCTAGTCGCATTCCCAGGTCCGGGGCCATGGGGACTAAAGGAGCTGCCGAGGGCCCAGCACCGTGCCCCCGGCTCGGCCGCTCCCGCCCCGCAAACCCAGGAAGGGGAGGAGCCGAGGAATCGAAAGAGAAACCCGGGGGAGGCGAGGGGACGGCGGCCGCCCGGCGCGGGGCGCGGGGATGGAGCTGCGGGCGCTGCTGCGGTTCTGGCTGCTTTGCTGCTGCTGCTGCTGCTGCTGCTGCGGCCGCGGTCTCCCCGCGGACCCCCGCGCCACCTTCACGGCGACGGAGCCGCGGAGCCGCGAGCGACAGGCAGCCGCCTTCCGGGTACCGAGCGCGCGCCGCTCTCTGTTTCCTGGTGGCCCCTGCCGTCCGGGGTCTGGGCTGGGGCAGCGGGTTGGGGGCTGGCGGGGTGTCCCTGAGAGCCGCCGCTCCGGGTGGTCACCCCGCCCGCACTTCGGTGACGGGTTTGGGCTTTCTGAGAAGTTCGCAGGCCAACTTCACCCTCCGTTCGGCACGTGCCCGCTCTCCCCTATCTGGGCTAACCGAAAGAGGGGATGTTGCAGGTTAGATTTGTCACCGTGGACCTATGGGATGAGCCCAGAGTAATCAATGGATATGTTCAAAGTATTCTGGATTGGAAGAAGCACCCCTTTTGGCAGTGCCCTGGACCGTCCTCACGGGCTTCCAAAGCGGCTCCTTTTCCGAGTCTCGGGAACCTGATTAAAAGCGGGAGAAGCCTGATGGGTTTTCCTCGCAGGGGGGCGCTGGTGACCGCCTGTGATCAGCGTGTTCTAAACAAAGAGCCCGCGTTGGGAAAGCTCAGAGCCCTGCCTATTTGTGATTTTCCTTAAACTAGTGCAGCAACCTTAAAATTCTTCTTGACTTGCTGGAGACGGATTTTGGAAAAAGAGAAGCATTTCATTTCCTTTTCACATCATTTTCAAAAGTCCTCGTAAGAGTGCTTAGATTTTAGCCCACCGTTAAATCTCTGGAATGGACTGAGTTAGCGGAGTATCAATAAGTTTTTCCTGTAACCTAGAGATACCGATTTAAAGTTTGCCTCACTGTGTTCTATATATTTGAGGCCACTTAACAATTTTTTAAATCATGAAAGATATCATTTTATTATAAAATAAAATTGATTCTGAATCGAAAGTAAGAATTTAGTAATACTGTTTGTTGGAATTATATTTAGTTTTTTGCTGGTATAGTCTTGGGATTTCTCCTGGAGTTCTATAGCTGTACGCTCTTCTGCTTCTCCTGTCTCCCCTAGAATATTCCAGTGTTTAGGAAGTCGCAGCCTTGCCTGATTGTGCCCACACTTGTTTTTTGCCCAAACCAAGATGTGTACTCTTTTGTCTGGTTTATTGCTTTTGAGTTATATTATAGCTTTTAAAACCAGAAGCACTGGCACAATTGCTGGAAAACAAACTTTGTGTCCCTGTATTCTGCTCCTGTCCTGAGCTTGGTTGCCTATGGTGGTGACCCAAACCCTTTAGGGGGAAAAAAGTCAATCTTATCCATACTGATAATTTATTCATTGGCTGAATAAATAAACACGCTGCTGTCCTCCTCAAGAAAATCATGTTGGAGGACTGGAGGCACAAGGAGGCCAGAGTAATAAATATATTTTTTAAGCATATGCATAAACAATGAATTTGGGAACAGTGAAAAAAATTAAATAAAATTTTTAAAAAGCCATATGTAATATATATCTATTGACTTATATAGTTACTCATATTGGTCCTGTGAAGTGGCTGCACCCAGGAGACAAATGTCTGCAAATCCAACTCTTCTCAGGAAAAATACAAGGATCCGTAACAGGAAATGGAACATTTAAGTGGAGGCGGTCAGTTATGAAGACTTTTAGTATATTTAAAAATCTTGAGTTGAAAAAGCCTGGGAAAGTTTTCAAACCAATTGCTTCTAGTGGGAGTTTACTTCACAAAATGGATGCCCAGAAACAAAAGTGTTTAGACTTCAAAACACATCACTGGAAAGTGGAGCACCTCGTGGTGTTAGATTCTAGTTGTCTGGACCTTGAGTAGAGGGCTGGACACAGGCAAAGATAGAAAAGGCCTTGCTTCCATGGTACCCATGAGCATTTGGAAGAATTCTTCTGGCCAGGCAGGAGAGAGTAAAGTATGTGATAACTAAAACTCATAACTACAACTCTACAACGCTTTACTCCTATAAGATCATGTCAAGTTATGAATTGGCAGAGATTCCCCACTGTTTAACCATCTGGTAAATTATGTGCAGAATCTAGAAAATGTCCTTGTTTCACAGTGAAGTTAAAGTTTAGAGGGAAAAAAAAAATAGGGGCACCATGGCTGGCTCAGTTGGTTGAGCTTCTGACTTTTGATTTCAGCTCAGATCATGATCTCAGGGTCATGGGATCCAGCCCCTCGTGGGAAAATCTGCGCTCAGTGGGGAGTCTGCTGGAGATTGTCTCCCTCTCCCTCAGCCCCTCCGCCACTCTCCTTCATCCATGCGCTTTCATTCTCTCTTTCTCAAATGAACAAATAAGTCTTTTTTAAAAGTTTTTTTAAAAGTTTAAAAATTAAAATAGAATCATAAAACACTCTGTATTAGGCTGGAATCTATAGATGCCATAAAAAGTAGACAAATCCTGAGGACCAAGAGCTGTAGTCTCTGGATCTTTGTTTCTTATTTAGGGATAGCAAATAGGTCTCATCATGTTTGCAAATGGATTGATTAATAGTGGCTGCCTGAAATATGGCATTGGAAAGTATTCAGGGGATTGCTGTTAGAGACAGTTGGAGAAAATATCTAATTGATTAGTAATGTCTTTCATGGTGTTGGGTTCAGAGAATGGTGAAAGAGTCTTGTCATCCCTGCTTTATGTATTTTCATAAGTTCCTAGGGCTATTTCTTAAATGGAAGTTAGATGGCGTCTATGACACTTGTTCACAAACTTTCACCACATTATTGTTGGGTGAAGACTGGGCCGCTCCGTGGTTTGTTATTGTATGCTTCTCAGGATAACTGATGGAGGGAAAACGGATAGCAGCCCCAATCTGTGCTCTTCCACTGCTTTAGAAACTTCCAATCCTGAGGAAAATGAGAATGGAGGATTCAGCCTGCTTCTCTTTGCTGAAACCCAGGTGTGCACTGATAATTTACTGATGCTCATTATTTTACCACAGAAAAGTTCATATTCTTATGCCTTCAAGAAGTCACAGACCCAATAGTGGAACTAATAAAAGTCATATGCACTCACTTCAGAATGATGTTTATGTGCCAATACAAATGTGATTTGTGCATAAAATTTCAGAATCTTCACTTTAAAATTACTGGCATAAAATGATATATGTTACATTGTTAAAATTATATATAACTGTTAGGCATGTTGTTTATGCATAAATAGAAAATAGTGGTTTATGTATAAATAGAAGATTTTACAATGAATAATCTTAACTAATAAGTCACAGATACTTGCCATAATCAGCCCCTTGAAATCTGGATTGTCTTCTCCAAATGAACTCTGGGCAAGAATGCTTTAACGCACATTTTCTACCTAGCATAGACAGGTGAATTTGATGTAAGATACTGTTATTCAAGTGACCATTTTCAATGATTCTAACTTAATGCCTGCGTTGCCAAAATGAAAATATATCAGGAACTCAAAATCTTGGATTCAGAGTTTGTTCATTCATTTGTCCATCTGTCCATCCATCTATCCAATATTTTGATATTCACTATGTGAAAGGATCTGATCTGGGTTTTCTGATTCAGTGGAGGAATAAGACATGTGCCAACTTCTAAGAATTATAGCCTAACAAATGGATATTGTATACTTAAACATTGTACTAGAATCCATTTTTCATTGAACAAACAGGAAATTGTTAAGAGTAATACACTAGAAAAATTATTCCTTCAACCAATTCTCAAAGGAGTATCACTGTAATTCAATCTTTATGTGCATGTATAAGCAAATACTAAATGACTACATATTTCTTTTTATTTTCCTTTGCATGATAAACATATATGCATATTATTTTTACACAGATGTCAGCACAACATATAAGAAATCCTTTGTGTAGGTAACTTTGTAAAGCAGGAATTTGTGAAAGTATCTATTTTTATTGTTCTAGTAGAGGCCTTCCCAACAGCTGCACTGTTGACATTGTGGAACAGTTACTGGTTGTGGGGAGCTGTCCTGTGCCTTGCCGCGTGATTAGCAGTGTCCTTGGCTTTTACCCACTAGGTGCCAGTAGTGTCTATCAAAATTGTCTGCAGACAGCGCCAAAAATCCTTGGGAGGGAAGAGGAGGAAGAAGGGAGATTCCCTCAGCTGAGATCCACTGATGAAAGATTTACAACTCTCAAGTCTTAAGAGAAATTCTCAGCGATGCTCCCACACTGCATATAAACAGTTTGCCTCCTGGGTCAACCCAGACTTACTGCAACTTCCAGAAACGAAAGCACCAGCAAGGATAATGTTTTAAATCCATCTGTGAAATGTCTGATTTGTCCTAAACCAAACCTCAGAATCTCCAAGTGAGGGCTGTTGAGGGAAAACCTAAAGAACAGAAGCGGGAATGAGTTTAGAGCCCTAAACAAAAGGTCATCCTACAAAGCATCTTTGGCTTCTGCAATAATTTCAGTGTACAGCTTATCCCAGCAAAGCATGAATTCATTAAGGGAGACACACCACAGAGAAAGTACAAAATAGATCACCATCCTATGACCCGTCTGTTTTTCACACATCTGCGCCTTTCAAAACTGCTAATGATGTGTGCTGTATACTCCTCAGAACTTGACTGTCTTCTTTCATAAGTGACCTTAAGGCTCAGGTCTTTCATTTTACTATTTTATATGGTTTTAGGCACATTGACTCGACTGTAGGTATAGTCTACCATACTATAATACCATTATGGTCTCTTCCATTATCTTATGTTAAGATCATGTGGTAATTGGTCCTTTACCTAGGACTGATTTTCTGACAGAGCTTGTTAACATGAGGAGCTCAAGAGACCCCCAGTTTGTGATGCTTCTGTGAAATCTGCTCTCACAGAAGGAATCGAAGTAGACCAGAAAAGTCACTTGGAAGAGTAGTCCATTCCAGAAATGAAATACAGGGCTTTTTAAAATTTAAGTCATTTGAAACCCTGTTAGGGAGACTTGATTTGTGTCCTACTGTTACAGCAAATAGGAGAATAAATATTCTTGGATATTTATTCCAAGTAAAATGATATATTATTTTATATCTTATATTTATTTAATATATATTTATATATATATTTATATCATATATATTTAATATCATTTTACTATGAAATCCCTTTCTTGCGATTGATAACTGGTCATTTCTAATTGCATGACAAAGATTAGCTCCATATTAATCTAAGAAAACCTGAAAACATGATCTTTGAAGGACATTTTCTATGTCCAAATGTTCTGTGGTTAAAGGGGGAAAATATTCTGTGTTTAAGGGAAGAAAAAAGATACAACATGGGAGTATGAAATTTAACATTTTTTCTGTAATTTGTGTTTTCCAAACACTGTCTTATTTAATTCTCACACTCTTGTCAGGTCGGAATTACCCCATTAGTCAATGAACAAAATAAAGACCCAAGAGGTTAAGTAGATACCCAAATATTGCATGACAACGTGGTTAAGACATTTGTTGCAAAGCTGAGAAGAGATTAGAGAAATTTACTGTGTGTGTATATAAATGTATAAGAGAATTATGCTTTGTTCAGAATTCTCATGGGAAGTACTTTTAATATTATTAGTGGTCTTGCAAAATCAGAAAAGGGGGGATGAGGATTAGTGGTGGGGAGAAGGCAAAACGGAGCGCTTTGGGGTTTAGAGGTCTTTGGTTTTTGCAAGAAGTCACGTTGTAAATATCAGATAACTTTAGCTTGGGCTGTGGACAGCCATGAAATGACAGGAATCAGTGCACTGGAATGACATACAAAATCCACAAATGGGATTCTTTCAGAAGTTAGCCTCTGGTTGATACAGGGGTTTCATAGATTCCCTCAATCACGTCCAGGAAATTTGCTCTCATGCACTGTTTGCTGAGGATTTTTGTCACGAAAAGATTTTGAATTATATCTAGGGCATTTTCTGCATCGACTGAAAAAATGATTTTCCTTGCTTTTTAAAAATGCCATTAATCTGGTATATTATGCTGATTGGTTTTCAAAAGTTAAACCAATGTAGCATTTTTTTAATGAACCTCACTTGGTCATAAAGCGTTATCCTTTTTATATATATTGTTGGATTTGATTTGCTAATACTTTCTTAAGGATTCCACATCTATAGCCATGAGGGCTACTGGTGCGTCGTCCTATTTTCTTGAGATGTCTTCGCCTGGTTTTGTAATCAGGGTAATACTGACCTTATAAAACAAGTTGCAGGGATGCCTGGGTGTCTTAGTCGTTTAAGTGTCTGCCTCTGCTCGGGTCATGATCCCAGAGTCCTGTGATGGAGCCCTACATGGGGCTCCCTGCTCAGCAGGGAGTCTGCTTCTCCCTCTCTCCCTGTCTCTCCCCATTTGTGCTCTCTCTCTCACTCACTCTCTCTAACTCAAATATAAGTAAGTAAGTAAATAAATAAATTAATTAAAATAAATAAAATAAGTTGCAAAGCATTCCCTTCTCTTTTATTTTCTCAAAGAATGTGTATAAGATTGATATTATTTCTTTTTTAATTGTATAGAATTCACCAAACAAGACATCTGGGCTTAGAGTTTTCTATTTCTCGTACTTTCAGCTTTTGCAATTGGTGACATCTGAGGAGTGTGTCCATTTCATACACACAGTCATAAAACTTCCAGGTTTACCGTTTTCAAAATATTGTTCTTCTAATGACTGAAGCATCCATAGTGATGGCCCCTTCCTCGTTCTTGATGTTGATCATTTGTGTTTTATCCTTTCTTTTTTCATTTCCTTATCACAAGACCAATGGCTGAGAGAAATGCGGAGGGGGTGGGAGAGCTACCTGATGGCAATGCAACTCTGATCTAGAGTGAAGGAGGGAGGGAAGATAGATTGGGGGAAGTGCTTTAGATGGCTGTGCAGCCAAAGGAAGGGTCAGAGAGACCCTCAGGGCTCAGTCATTGGCTAGAGGCAGCTTGTGGGAACCGTGGCCTCTCTTTGTGGTAATTCAGCACGCATCACACAACCCCCCATAGATGGAAGTCTGTGAGGCCCATTCTCATAGCTACCACTTGCTTTCCTATGCATTTTTAGTGTCCTACATTCTCAATGCCCTGGTTAGTCTAGCCCACAAAGATGTTCAACCAATACTTAAAAAATGAATGAATTTTAAATTCCTTAGCAGCTAGCAGTCTCTGGCTTATGTTTGTCGCATGGAATATAGATACGTGCTTTGTTATTTCTGCTCTATTTTTGTATTTATGCATTTGCTTTCTAAATTATATTCAGAACTCTGCTTATCAAGATTATTCTTTTTTTTAAGATTTTATTTATTTATTTGATAGAGATCACAAGCAGACAGAGAGGCAGGCAGAGAAAGAGAGGAGGAAGCAGGCTCCCTGCTGAGCAGAGAGCCCCATGCGGGGCTTGATCCCAGGATCCTGGGATCATGACCTGAGCTGAAGGCAGAGGCTTTAACCCACTGAGCCACCCAGGCGCCCCTATCAAGATTATTCTTAAGTATGTAAAATTTATTTAGTAACTGTTTATTATTTCATTAACAGTCCTTCCAGGCACGGTCAATAAGGACATAGTAAGAAGATGATAAGTTTCAGTAATAACTTGCTTCAAAGTAAACAGCTTAAAGCTCTTACGGGCATGAAGTATATAAAATGTCATTGGTGTATTTATTCAACAAAAAATGTTAACTAAGCATCCGTTGTGTGCCAGGCATGTGCTCAGGGTGGGGAATGCACTGATGAACAAGGCAGACAGGTCTCGCCCTCATTTTACTTAGAGGTTTGTGAGACAGACACACAATAAACACATAGATCCATAAACAAATACATACGAGCTAGAGTTAGAAACTTACCTAATGGTAGTCTCCTGAAGTTGTATTTATCCTACACAGTTGGTTAGCATTAGGAAATTGAGGCATGTTCTCACAAAAGACAAGCTTAAGATAAATTATCACAAAATTCAGAGCTGAGGAATCTGTAAATAATGGTCGTGTTTTCCTTCCAGCTACACAAATTAATCTATCTTCCCGGAACATCTGCAGCTGCATCGTTCTCACAAAGCCTTTTTACCTGTAATGAGCTGGAGAGAGCTATAAAGCTGGAATAGAATCACATTTATTTATTATTTGCTGACTTGTTTTGTGCTTTGTTACATAGTGCTGGGAAATACAAAGATACATGTGTTCCAAATTCATAATTTTTTAATCTAATGAGTATCTCTTTGTGACAGTTTCTACTAGTATCTAGTATTTATTTGCAGTTCACTTTGTTTTTTTTCCGCTGTGTTCAACAAACACGTATTTAGTGCTTTCAACATGCTGGTGAAGAGGAATTCTAAATGGATAAGACATACCTTTCCTAGCCTCAAAAATATACCTGAAACCAGATGATAGTTTTCATACAAATGTTTGTAAATCTGATCCAGAGATCCTACGCAATCTTTCACTGTGATCTGTAGGAAATAAATCAAGCTTTGCTTCTAATACCTGAAAAATATGTCCAAGTTAGTTACACATACATTGCTCTGCAAAGTGAACATAGGTGATGTAAATTAATTTTTTTCTTCTTTTAGGAAAGCCTTAATAGACATCAATACTTGAATTCTGCATTCGCTCATGAAAACTCTAGTGCCATCTATGGAATAAATCAATTTTCTTATTTGTTTCCGGAAGAGTTTAAAGGTACTGTGTTATTGTGCTATTAGTTGTTTGGTTTCCTGATTTTGATTTGTTTCCTTAATTTTTGAGGAATTGTTTAATTGTGAATCTAGTAAAGTGAGTCATAATTAACATTTATTAAATACTGAATGTCAAGCATGTAAATACCTGGCTACTGTCTTCTGATTATCTTCTAATTAAGATCTAAATGTTATAGATTTTTCCATATAGCCGTAAGGGCCAATGTTTCACCCCTTCTGCATTTTTTAAAAAGATTTTATTTCTTTATTTGACAGACAGAGAGACACAGTGAGAGAGGGAACACAAGCAGGAACACAAGGGAGGAAACTCCTGCAGAACAGGGAGCCGGATGTAGGGCTCCATCCCAGGACCCTGGGATCATGACCCTGAGCCAAAGGCAGAGGCTTTAGCCACTGAGCCACCCAGGTGCCCCCTGCCCCCGCCATTCTGCATTTTTTAGTGCTATTTCTATTCTAGACATCCACAGTTCCGTGGGTTACGATAAAGCTAATGATATCAATTATACTCATTTTTATTATTGACCGAGTTCTATCAGACAAGTCATTTTATGTGGCAGCTCCGGTCCTGTTGTAGGAATTCCTTAACTTTAAGGTGAGTACATTTTGAGTTATGAAAAAGTGTAAAGGAAAACCACAAATGGCAGGCTCTACTAGAAAACCTCTGTGTTTGAAAAATTCCTCCAAAAAGAATCCCAGGGGGCCCTCCTTATAATGTAATGTTGGCTGTCTTTTCATTTCCTGTTTCTCTTCAGCTATTTATTTAAGAAGCAAGTCTTCCAGATTGCCCAGATACCGAACAGAGGTGCAAACATGCATACCCAATGTATCTTTACCATCAAGATTTGACTGGCGGGACAAACATGTTGTAACCCAAGTGAGGAACCAGCAGACTGTGAGTTTTAGGGGTTTTCTTTTTTTTTTTCTTTTTAAAATCATCTCAGCATTCATGTGAAGTCATCTTTGAGGTCCAGTGCAATCAAATGTGTAACAGAAGCCATATCTCTGGGTAAAACCACACTCCAAATACCCAGAAATGACAATGAAGGGACAATCTCCGATGAAATGAGAGGCAGATGTCAAGGCCAATTTTTTTTTTTAAGATTTTATTTATTTGAGAGGGAGAGAGAGAGAGAGCGTGCAAGTGAGAGCACAGGAGCAAGGGGAGAAAGAAGCAGACTCCCTGCTGAGCAGGGAGCCCTATGCGATGCGAGGCTTGATCCCAGGACCCTGAGATCATGACCTGAGCAGAAGGCAGATGCTTAACCGACTGAGCCACCCAGGGGCCCCAAGGCCGACTTTTATTTTAAAGATAAACCTACCCCTCTGTACCCATTGGCATAGGGAATGACAGCTGACCGGGGAAAATCGACCCCATAACTGCAGGGATATATTCTTAATTTATCCGAGTGGAAACCTTACCAGGTCATTCAGCCTCCCCACATAAGGTGTTTTAGACCAAGCAGTTTCTCAGTCACCATCTAGTTAGGATGATTCTTTTCTCCTCAAAATATAAATCGATTGTTTTTTTAAATATATGTTTTATTATGATTTAAGTTTTACCACCAAATCATTTGCTTTATTATTGAATTCATAATGAAGAGTGAATTAGTCAGAAACGGAAACCTTCCAGGAAGTGTCTATATTAAAGGAATACAATTTCATTAGTAATCTTGAGTTAAAGGAATATACTGTAGAGATATTTTTGAGCAGAAACTGCCCTCCAGGGGTAGCTATTGGGAGATAAACTAAAGCTACCTCTAGGTATGGTGTCAGCAACCTGTAATCACTTTTCTCAAAGGGTGGAGACCCGGACATAGAGTTCCTTAGTGCCTATTTTCCTATGCCATAGGCACTGGACATTTAGACATAAGACCCTTAAAGCCATAAAGTCGCTCAACACGACTCCACAAAGATAACCAATTGTTCTTTCTTTCTTTGCCTCACTGTGTAGCACATGTCCTGGGAAGAAGTCAGTTCTGCCCAACTTCAAATCTTACTCTTACCTCTGCCTTTTCTATGGATCCTTTTTCCTTGTGCATGAAACTTGACTTCATTTCCTCCATTTTCTCCCTATTTTTTCAGGACCAACCCTTTCATTCTGTCACTCCAGTTAGCCCAATAAAATCAAGTTAATAGATCCAGAAACAGGAAGATTGTCAGCTGACATTTGAATGAGGAATGGCCAGTATGGGTTTTGACCATTGTGATGTTTTATGCATATCTGTGATATGCCCATGCTGGCACTTTGACAGCCTAGAAAGTAATTCATTCAGCTCCTGAGTCAATCAAATAATGAGTACAGCTGGGATGATGTGTATATCCTCACCTCATGTCACCTCACCACTGCCTCTGCCCTTTGGGGTGGAGATGGCGGATGCCGTAGAGGCAGAGAGTCAGGGGAGAAACAAGGGGGATTGAAGAGTGGGTGGGAGTTGGCACATTACCTAGAAACGGAAGTCACGTCCAGTGAACTGAGGAGTCTTTAAAAGACTGTCCAGGTGTTCTCTCGATCTCTGAATCTCGCTTTTATCTTGCACTGCCTCATTGACCAAGGTGATTACCCGTTTGGCTTTAATAGTTACATTTTGGGACTGAAGTGAGATTTTTGGTTTTGTTTTATTTCATCAGTTTGAAAATCCATAGGCCGGGCGTTCATATTTTGTAGGCCCCCAGATTCCGCCCACTTTACTTGGCTCGTTAACTCGTGACATTAGCGATGTGGATGAACTTGGTTTGAACATTATTTGATAATACATGCGGTGCTGCTTCTCTTTTTCAACAGTGTGGAGGATGCTGGGCCTTCAGCGTGGTGGGTGCCGTGGAATCAGCACATGCAATAAAAGGGAAGCCTTTGGAGGACCTGAGTGTACAGCAGGTCATCGACTGCTCCTGTAATAACTACGGCTGCCGGGGAGGCTCCACTCTCAGTGCTCTGAACTGGATGAATAAGGTGACTCGTTTCTCAGCCTTCTAAACTCTTCGTTTCCTCTTTGGTTTAGGTAACATGCCTTCCGAATTAAATCAGTTTGCTCTCATATATACCAAAGAATGTTTTTTTTTTAATTTTTTTGAAGATGTAATTTATTTATGTGAGAGAGAGACAGAGATAGAGACAGAGAGCACGAGCTGAGTGGGAGAGGGAGAAGCAGGCTCCCCGCTGAGCGTGGAGCCCGATGGAGGGGCTCGATCCCAGGTCCCTGAGATCATGATCCGAGCCGAAGGCAGATGCTTAACTGACTGAACCACCCAGGCGCCCCCAAAGAATGTTTTTAAATTGAGAAATTTTGATGGCCGAAGTCTGACTCCCTCAGAAGATTTGAAAATGAATTGCTTTCAGGCAGGTCAGCTACTAAGCGATCAAAGCGTGGAAAATCTTGCCCAGATTTGTTTTCAGAAAAATACGTGTGTTTCTTTCTCAGCATTTCTTAGCAGGTGAATACTTTCTTTCATAGTTATGGATCACCTAATGTCCCAGAAAGATGAGAGCCTATGATTACTTATTTCTATAGAATCTTTGAATATTGCAATTATAAGGGACAATAGAAATCAGCAAATTTAATAACTCTTTATGTAGGTGAAGAAATGAGACCTGAGAGGTGAGATCGTGTTGCCAAATCAGTAGCTGAGACAGAACGGTGTCTTAAGTCTTCTGTCTCAATGGAGGGCTTTATCCAATACTCCAGAGTGTCCTCCGTTTCTTAGAAGACTCTCTGACATTGTCCTGTATCCAGGGCCAACTGCATGAAGCCAACAAATGAGGATGTTGTTATGGTTTGTAAAAGTCGTCAAGCTGGAATTTCCCAAACTGAAATATTCTTTCCTTGTTCGCTTGCTGTATTTTGAGTTACTACATGCCGGAAGCTTTTCTGTACACATCAGGGACAACAAGGAATTGTGTGTCCCCTGGCTTCTATAAGCCCAGAATCAGAAAAGGAGGATTGTCTACCAACAGCTAAAAAATATGTGGCATATGCTAGATGTATGGCACAGAGAGATGTAGGTGGAAAGAATATTTGATCTGGCCATTGCCTGGGCTGAATGAATCTCAGAGACTTGCTGACAGAACCAGAAGCTCTGGAAGGAAAATGAGTTGCCCTGTTGCAACCTCAGGAGAAGAAAAATGGTAAAACTATTATCAAATGTAAGGAGGCTCTAAGGAAGGAAGTTAGAGGAAAAACAAGAGTAGAAGAGAAAGATACTGAGTTAACTTAGTATGTTCATAACAAACACCTATAGGTTGAATTTAAGAATTTAGGTTATTTATGAATTTAGTTTATTAAGATAACCTAAAAAATAGCCACATGACGAGGATGTGGCCAAGTTGAATCTTATTTGGACACATCGTAGTAATTGCTGTTTGATTTCCAGAACAACTGTGTTTTAAACAGAGAACCCTTTGGATGATTATTTTCTTTTAGACACAAGTAAGACTGGTGAGAGATTCAGAGTACCCATTTAAAGCACAGAATGGCCTGTGCCATTACTTTTCTGATTCACAGTCTGGATTTTCGATCAAAGGTTATTCTGCGTATGACTTCAGGTAATTGTCTTATTCTGTTGTGTCTCTGTCTGCATTTCGTAATCTCTGATCTATTGACAATTTGGAATCAATAACTGGATTGAAGGCATTACTGAATACTAGTCATTGTTTTAAGACCTACTTTTTTGCTAGGAGACTAATGGAGGACTGTCTAGAGATGTTGTTTCTTAAATGTGATCTCCTTATTTTTCCATTTGGGTTTATAATAGAATTAAGACATTTAAATCCATGTAAGGTATAAGTTATCCTTACCATCTTCCTTCTAACAAATGGAGTTGCCATGATTATCATTTGTATATTTCAGTCTCACTGTTGAAGTGATCCAAAATTGCTTTGTATAGACTCTCCAGTGAGTATCAAGCAGTCTACTTACCAAGAAGTATCATTTTGAACATGCTTGCATTTTTTTAAGGCATCAACTATAAGAAAAGCATGAACTGAAACTTTCTTATTAGAAGCAAGTAAGACTATATGACTGGAGATGGATTATGGGGCACACACTACGGGCACGATGGGAGTGCAGGGTAGATAAGGACAGGCAGAGGAAAGGGACTAGTGTTGGAAGTTGAAGGGCGTGATGACTTCGAATAGGTTCAGGGGTGAAGAGTCATTAAAAAATGCTTTAAAAAATGTATGAAACACTGAAAGCCAGCTAGAAAACCATTGTGACCATTTGATATAGTACAAAACAGGGGTTCAGGGATAATGGGACAAAGGAAGATTCAAATAGCTTCTTTTTTTGTTTAAAAAAATATATAAAGGAATCAGCACAGTCTTTTTGAAACAGAGAAAGCAGAAAGTAAATTATATTCAGCTGAGGTGACAGACTACCCCAAAACATACCAATACAGAATATAAAAGACTCTCTTGATCCAGATGGTGCCAACCCATGAGATCTGAAGGAAATCAAGGGTGAAATTGGATCATTGAACAAAATGGAACCCGTCTAAGTAAGCACACGTGTACCAGAGGCCTGACAGATTGTCAGCACAGCTCCCATCTACAACAAGGGCTCTCGGGGTGACCCTAGGAACCGCACCAGAGAGTCCCTGATTCCACAGATGGTAGGTTACACAGAGTCTGTGATAAAATGTGCAGAGTCACCGAATACATTGTTCTACACTTTTTTTTGAGGGAAACACACTCTCAAAAATAAGGAAGTGTGTCTCTATAAGCTGTCCATTCCTTAAGAGTATAAGTGAAGCAAGCGCACAAGAAGGAACTAGATTCTCAAAATATCACTCAAAAAGTTAAAAAAAAAGTCACTAAGAACTTCAGGGAATCCCTCATCCTGAGTAGCAAAATAACAACAACAAAAAAATATATAGGGAGACATGAAGAATAGTCATGAGTCTGAATTAGAGAGAGAGGGAGAGAGAGAATGTGAAAGTCACTGGCATTGGACCTGAAGCATGATTTTTCTAACCCTTTGGTTAAGAAGAAAGAGGTCCTGGGGCGCCTGGGTGGCTCAGTGGGTTAAAGCCTCTGCTTTCGGCTCAGGTCATGATCCCAGGGTCCTGGGATCAAGCCCCACATCGGGCTCTCTGCTCAGCAGAGAGCCAGCTTCCTCCTCTCTCTCTGCCTCCTTCTCTACCTACTTGTGATCTGTCAAATAAAATCTTTAAAAAAAAAAAAAAAGAAGAAAGAGGTCCCGATTAAAAAAAAAAACAAACTCTGTTTACACTGGACATAAACATTCTGGTAATAGAGTGCTAATGGTATTAGACTCTGTATGAAGATCTTTTATTGATTTACTCATTCATTTGAATATGTATTGAACATTGTTTCTGGTTCTGGGGATTCAGCCATGAACAAAACAGACAAAAAACCCTGACTGCATTTTAGTGATAGAGACAGACAATAAAGAAAAACAAACAAAAATACGTACTGAGTGCTAGATGTAATCATTTCTACAGAGAACTAAGTAAAACAGTGGGAGGAAGAGGAAACATCAGGGGGGTATACCATCTTAAAAAGAATGGCCAGGAGGGGCTCCTTGAGAAGATGACTTTTGAGCAAAGACCTGGAGAAGTCAGGGAACGTAACCATGTAGACGTCTGGGGAGCAACTGTTCCAAGCGTAAGGAGCCGGAAGTGCAAAGGGACAGAAACATGTGTGGCATATTTAAAGAAAAATGAGGAAGCCAGCGGGACTGCAGATGGACAAGACTAGTCGGAGATGAGACAATAAAGGTTATTGGGTAATACCCTTGGAGCAGTGTTAGAAAAATGGTCTTAGACCCGAGACATCATAGGTTATTACCCCTCATAGAATATAAAGCCCCACAGAATATATTGACGGATTTTATGGAGGGGGTGAGAGAAAAGATAGTCAAGGATGATGAATCTAGGCTTTTGGCCTGAACAACTGAAAGAATGGAATAAACTCTTACTTGAGACATGAAAGTCTGAGACAGGAACAAATTCAGGAAGGAATATCGACCTCGAGCTGTGATCCCTGGAAACACTGTAGGGAAACAGAGGAATGAGACTAACAAGGAAAGCAGGGTTTTCTTACCAAACAAATTAGTACTGACGGTACTTCCTGATCCTGCTGGGGAGCTCTTGGGGCCAAGATTCAGTAGACATTTCAGAGTTATCTCACCCAAATTGATGTTTACTACCTGCCATGTCAGTTGAGGGTGCTGCTAAGGAAGAGGTGTGGGGCGAGCTGGATTTCCTGGCTCTTTAAAAGAGAAGGGCCTCAGGAAAAGAGCTTCAGGCCTCCTTGTTGGAAACCTGGCAGATGATACCACCCACCGTGGTTAGGGCCAGAGGATGTGGGAAGATTTTCCAAGAACAACTGCTGTAGGAATGTGCCGGACCAGGCCCCTGACACATCTGAGATTCCTGTGACTCAGGAAGGTCACAGAACTAGTGAGGTAACTAAAGGGCCACGTTAAGCATATGGAAAAAGGTTTGATAGTATATCCATTAGCAACAATATGGATTTTGATAGTACATTTGGCCTCCAAACAACATGAGTTTGAACTGTACATTCTACCTATAAGCGATTTTTCCCCCAAAAAGTATAGTATAGTACAGTATTTTCTCTTCCTTGTGATTTTCATAACTTTTTCTCTGACTTCATTGTAGAAATACAGTGTTAAGTACATATAATATACAAAAGATGGGTTAATGGGTAGCTTATATCATCAGTCAGTCTTTTGGTCAACAGTAGACTATTAAGTTTGGGGGAAGTCCAAAGTTACATGCGAATTTTTGACTGTGTAGGGGTTCAGCAACCCTAACCCCCAGTTCAGTGGTCAGTTGTAGTTCTTTATTGGGCTAATAGTGAAAATAAAGGTGCTGTTAGGAGTATATTTTAACTTGCTAAAAGCCAGCATCTTTCTGAAACACAAGAGATAACAACGCTAGTCATTTCTGGGACTAAATGGAACATTTCTGGACTATGTCGTATCCTCCTGTGTCATATTTTTGATATCTTTTTTTAGTCCTGCCTCAAAGCAGAGACTACCACTCAGTTGTTTCTTTGATCTTACCATGTTAATTACTGTCTGCATTCTAAAAAATCATTTTTCCTTCTTGATCTTTCTCTTTCCATCATGCTATCCCTGTCCCTGGAGCTTTGATGTCATGTATTTACAGTTTATCTTTTGTCATCTTACGAAAGTAGAGATGCCTGTATACTCTTTAATGGAGATAATCCTATTTGTCATATTTGGATAACAAAATATTCAAAAATTTGTATATAATAAAATATGCATTTTACATTAAAACATACGCTGAACAAAACTGGTTTACCAGGTAATTAGAAATGAGGAAAGGGAGCTATTTCTTTTAAATTCAGAGTGTAATTTATGTTAGGCATGCTATAAATTTATACCTGCAATTTTCTCCTTAGATTGATTTTTGTGACAGAGGTGACTTCAGTCACCTGCTAGAGTCACTGACTCCAGTGTGACTGGAATGACTCCAGTCTGTAGCTGTAATTTGAACCCAGCTATGCAGAACTTCAACGCCTATACCCTACCATGATGCCTTATAGGAATTTTGTAATTTTGCCTGTCTCGGGATAATCTTAATGAATGCTGGTTATTATTACAGCAGTGAAAATTAGAATTGACTGCTTATAGATCTCCAGAAAAAGATCTTCCCATTAACAGGTCATATGAATACACATTTAGAATGAATGTGCATGCAGTTTCTATCTCAATAAATTCTCGTATGCACTCAATTTTTTCCCCACCTGTGGGCAAAACGTCCCCTTGGTAGAAACTGATCCCCAGCAGGTTATGATAATAGGTTATTTACTCTTTGGAGCTACTAATCTACCCATGGCTTGCTGCAGCAATAAAATACCAAATGCAATCTTAATGGCTTGAAATATCAGTAATTTGGTTTCAGTGTCCTTCACTCATCAGGCTGACCTTTAAAAGGGTAAATAATGGTTTAATCACATACTTCCAAGATCGATGATGACCAAATGTTATGTAACAGACTTTATCAGTAGGTGTCCACGTGTGAGAGCAATAACTGGGTCTTTCAGACTTCACAATCTAGATCTGGTTCTCCTGGCATCTTTTTTTTTTTTAATCTGCATTTATAGCTTTATTTTAAAATAATAGCAATAAACCCATTACATGGCAACCTGTAACGCACTTTTATGAAAAAAATATTATTTTCCCCAAACTGAGACATATAAATAAGTTGACTGGTATCACTTCAGATTTTTTCTAGATCTTTTTTCTTTTTTTTTTTTTAATTATGTTCTGTTAGCCACCGTATAGTACATCCTTGCTTCTGTCGTATAACGACATTTGCCACTTTTGTGTAACGCTCCCCTCTGATTTCTGCATTTGGAGTTCATTCACATAAGTTGGTCAGTCTCTTGATTCTCACATGGTATGGCACAGTTATCTCATGCATTTAGTCTTCTCACTTCCTTTATTAAAAGAATTCCCCTATTATAGCTTGATACTTTGCCAGCTAGCTACAAAACTCCATTTCCTATCTTCCTTGAAGCTAAACTTAGCCTCTTAACTGAGTACTAGCCAATGAGATCTATATAGACCTATGCAGAGTGTGTGTGTTACTTTTGGGAAGTCTTCTCAATAGGAATATTGCTCTTCTTTCTTCTTTGTGCTGTCTGGAATATATGTTAAATGGCGAGAGCTCCAGTAGCCACCTTGGACCATTAATTGACCTTGACAATGGAAACCTCCCATGGTAGAGCAGAATACAGAAAGATTCTGGCTTCTCTCAGACCTCCAGTTTCCATCTTTTAGGTCTTCTGTAATTGCAATCAAACCTACTCCTACCCATACATAGATTAAATAGATTATTTTTTTATAAAATAGCTCTACCTCAAAAACAACTCTGTAACCATGGATTTCCTCTTCCTGTAGTGACCAAGAAGATGAAATGGCAAAAGCACTTCTTACCTTTGGCCCCTTGGTAGTGGTAGTAGATGCAGTAAGCTGGCAAGATTATTTGGGAGGAATAATACAGCACCATTGCTCTAGTGGAGAAGCAAATCATGCAGTTCTCATAACTGGGTTTGATAAAATAGGTAAGTGCTGATAAGACTTGATTGGTTGCTTTGAAGCTTGAACTCTGACTGACAAATGATCACCATCCTTTAAAATGCTGAAATTTGGTCCTTCCATGTCTAAGTCCTCCTAAGACCTTTGCAACTTTTCAGTAGACTTCCAGGTATAAATACCCTGTCATGGTCCCCCCTATCAATTTTGAGGACAACCTTGTTAAAATAACAATAATTCCTGATTTAAATAATGTGCATTCTCCACCTGGAATGTTTAGAATAATTGTTGGGGGAAAAGAAGTGTTTGTTATTTTAATCATATTTTTCTGAAAATTCTTTTTTTTTTCCTTTTCCTAATTCCCTGGAATTGTGTGTATGTTTTCATTTCATGCTATCTGATTCAAATATATATTTTTCCATTACCTGGAGTGTGACACTAAGTGCAGCTCAAGTTTACTTAGCCAGAATCACATTACATTTTTAATATTTTGCTCAGAGCTGCTATACCTATCAAGAACTAACTCTTTAAATGAATATGCTTCACAACAAAATTTTAACTTTTCGTGGTTTGTTACCATCTTATGTTTTGTAGGAAGTACTCCATATTGGATTGTGCGGAACTCATGGGGAAGTTTGTGGGGAGTAGATGGCTATGCCCATGTTAAAATGGGAGGCAATATTTGTGGTGAGTCATGAATTCATGTTTAAAACTTCAGGCTAAATGTCCAGGCAGACACTTGGAAAATATGAAAATTACAAACCTGTATGCTCGTGATTTAAGTCCATAGTCAGCTTCCAATGGACTCAGACCATTTTTACAGTAATAATTTTCATTCTCTAGCCAACTGATAAAAATAAAATAGTGTTCCCTGAAGAGACACATTGCACATGTTCACATTTTGAAAAGGAAGAGGGCTTGTAGTGATAACAAGTATAACATGCAAAATACAATAAGATAGAGTAATAATAAGATAGAGTACTAATTTACCAAGAGGCTGAGATGCTCTGAAAACATCTCCAAAATTTATTTATTTCCTTCATTTTTTCTAAGTAGGCTCCACACGCAGCCTGAGGCCTGAACTAACGCCAAGATCAAGAGTTTCACACTCCACTGACTGAAGCCAGCCAGGCACCTCCCTAATTTATTTTTTATAACTGAATCAATTTTCCTAAATCATGCACCACAATACTTGCTCAAGGATATCAAGAATTGCTTTTTCTTTGTATCAAAATGTATGAAAATCTGAGCGTTAGGCTTATTTCTGGTTTAATATGCCCCTTGTCATCTACAGACTCAAGCAAAACACATCCCAGAATTGAGGGGCTGAAGCGAATACTAAATATGCTTTTTTGCTGAATAACAATTTTGTTTCTGGTTAACCACAAACGAAATTTAAATGTTAGTTAAGTATTTTAAACCTATATGTAAACATATGTTCTAAATTTTTTGATCTAGGAAATCAGCACAGTTTATGAATCAAGTTTGACCTAAACTATATTGCATATGAAAGCAATCATTTAATTTCTCATTACAATGATTCCCATACATATGACTTTTTTAAAAGTTGTAGGACCTCCAGAGAGTGAGACTGAGTTATAGAAAAGTTCGAGATTTGGGTCACCTGGGTGGCTCAGTCGGTTAAGTGTCTGCCTTCAGCTCAGGTCATGATCTCCGGATCCTGGGATTGAGTCCTGCATTGGGCTTCCTGTTCAGCAGGGAGTCTGTTTCTCCCTGTCCTTCCACCCCTCCCCCTGCTTGTGCACACTCTCTGATAAATAAATAAATAAATAAAACCTTAAAAAAAAAGAGAAAGAACGAAAAGAAAAGAAAGAAAGAAAAGAGAAAAATTTAAGAGTTTATATCTTGATTCAATCTAGTGAAAACTGGCCAAAGGTATCATAAAGTAGGATCCATGAGAGTTAATCAGTGGTCTGTCCTATCACCCCAATAAAATATTTTTCTGAAATTACTTATGAAGGAGAGTCAACATTACAGAAATCTTCTAGCCTGAGCACTAGCAAACCAGTCAGGCCTCTACTTTTTAGCATCATGGGGGCTTTTCCGTTGTTGGAACTTGCAGATATATTACCGCTGCCGTTCATTGAACCTCTGCTGCTAAACCCAAATTATCCCTAACTGTCAAAGTGGTGATACTTGGACCTGGGTGAAGGTTGGCTTTTGCAAGGCTCTGGCAAGAGAGTTGCAAGAACATAATTCAGATGCTCGTTCATGCTTGCCTCCATTATGACTCTGTATCCTTCCCCTGCCACCTCTTCTTCAGCCTCCAGCTACTAGGGTGAGTTGGAATAATTTCTCCTCTCTACTCGTGTTCCAGTGGGATCCTCCACGTGCCTGCCTGATTAGTAATTAAGCAGGGATCCAAATCATTCTGGAAAATGAATATTTCCTAAACGTTAATACCTGATGATGATCAAATTTCTCTTATGAACAACAGTGTAACACAGATAGCATTCCATGGCTCCAAGAGAATTTAAAGACATAGCCAATTACAATGAAATCCAGTCTTCAAATGGACTATTTATTGCTTTTACCATGATATTGAGATCTATGGTCTTAGGTGCTAAGAAAGCCTAGCATATTTATGATTTATTTAAATTTTGCTAAAGTTCAAATCTTAGAGTTTGAAGTTTCAAATTTTATTTAAAATAATCCTATAAATTATTGTATTCCTCTAAGCAATACGTATGAGTGCCATAAAGATTTCAGATACATTAATCTATTTAAATAATAAGTCTTTCATTTTTTTTTTGCAGTTTCCTTAAAAAAAAGATTTTATTTATTAATTTTACAGAGACAGAGAGAGAAAGAGTACACGAGTGTGGGGAGGGGCTAAAGGGGAGGGAAAGAGACAAACAGACTTTGCACTGAGCATGGAGCCACGCCTGGGGGTCGACCTCACAACCCTGAGATCATGACCTGAGCCTAACCAAGATTTGGTTGCTTAACTGATTGAGCCACACAGGTGCCCCTGTAGTTTCTTGAAACAAACATGTTAGTCATCTCTTCTAATATCTGTTTTTGAAGTTGCCATGTTTATACTGACAGCTACAAGCTTTACATTTTTTTTTTTGGAGGGAAATAGACTAGCACTAATAATTTCTTTTTCTCTAGGTATTGCAGACTCTGTTTCTGCTGTATTTGTGTGATATGTTGGGAAGATCAAGGGACAGCGACAAAAATGAAGGTTCATAATGAGATGTAGCAAAGAACTCCATTCCCAGTGCTGTTCGCCTTCAGGCCACCGGCTGCGTGGCCTGGAAGGACTCTGTGGAACAGTTTCTAGACCCTGGGATGAAGGTCACTTTAGGAATCTCTTCAGTTTGAAGAGGATTTTATCTGGCTTGATTGTTGTTTTTGTTTGTCTTTAATGATATACTTACAGTAGGATTAGAGGGGATAAGAATTTCTTTTCCTCTGTAAAATATCATCACCAGCCATAGCTTACATTTATATACAAAAATGGTCAGCCTAGAATAAGATGTGCTTCTCACAGTTATAATCACAGCCCTCGGAGATGGAGTTTCTTAAAGATTTTGAAAGGCCAATTGCTTTACCTCCACAAAAGATGCTTACCCTTCAAACAGTCGAAAGGTCATATAGAAAGCAACAAAAGGACAAAAACACTTTTTAAGAGAAATCGATTGAAATTAAAGGACCAATATGGTACTGTGTGGTAGGAAAAATTCCAAGAGCATTGCCTGAGAGACAAATTACTGTTTGGAAAATTTCCTTGTCAATAGGCTTCCAGTAGGGTCTTATTTCTTCCTTTGTCCTCCCTACTCTTTTTCTTTTGTTCTTTACTGTGATGCTCCTAAATGCCCGGGTGATTTGGCTTCCCTGGCTAAAGAAGTCTCATTTTTTACTTTCCATTTCTATTTTATAACCATTTTTTTGCCTCCATTTGCCTCTAAGCCTTTATCAAATCAGGATCTTACCTATCTGTTCCTCCCCTCATTCCTAGGCACCTCCCCTTTCAAAGCCCATGCCTAGCAAGCAGGGCTATCAGTCAAACTGACTTTCCCAATCTGTCTGTTTTCCCACTTTTTTGCTTACTTTCCCAGACTCCCATACTAACCACGTTTTTGTGTATCCTTTTGGCTTCTACGTGGTTCCGGTTCTTGATGCCAATGTTTTCTTTTGCAGAAGTCATCATGTGTGGGTATGTGGCAGGCAGTGTAAGATCCTCAGAGCAGAAGAGCTGATCTTCTGATTAAATATAAGTACAATAAGCATAAATATGCAATGGATTAATATAAGAAAATCATATCAAATATTGCATATGTAAACATTTCTTCCCTGAAACTTATGATTGCTTTCTAATGTAGACTATCTTAACGAAAACAAAATTTTCAATGTAACAGCAACCACTAAAAAAATTGAAGCCCTCACATTTTTCCTCTCACTTTTGAGCTTTGTTTATCTATCCACTTTATTAGAAAGTGAAAAACAAAAACAAAACGCTGTATTTCTTTGTTTTACACCAAACAGAAGCAATCTCAAGAAAAATACCATTGACTCAAATTTAGAAGTGTTCCAGGAAGAAAAATATTGATATTCTGATTAATATTTTAATTATTCAAATATGTCAGAAGGGGACTGTGTGCTGGTTGTTTTAGCTTGTATTTATTTACTGTTATCTATACACTGTAAGTGCTTCCCTGACACTCTTTTTCAAATGTTAAAGAGTTTTTAAATTACAAAATGATTAATACCTCTCAGTTGTTCTGGATTTTGATGACATTTATAATAAAACAACCTATATTTGACCTTGGTTGAAGAAGACTCTTGATAAGAGCATGACCTACATTTTGTGAACAGTGTTAATGTGCTAATTCCCATACACTTTCCTCAGTTCCAAATCCATATATTCAGTTTTTGGTTTTCTCTATAGACACCTGAACCTCAATGTCTACAAAATTACCCACTTCGCTTCCCTCCTTCTAAAAAAAGAATAAAAAAAAAGAAAAAGAAAAAAAACTTCCATACCTCCTAGAGTCTCTGTTTTGGTTAACAACGTCAATATTATATAATCATCCAGTCAATAGAAGTGAGGAAAATGTTACTGAATCAGGCCAACTACACTTTAGCAACCCATCACTCAATCACCTACCTTCCCTCTGTTTCTACCCTCCTTTCTTAGATGCATGTTCTTTAGTTATGTCTCAACTCTACTAGTCAGTAGTCACCAAACCCTATGTCCCCTAACACAGGGTTTCTCAAAGTATAGTCCCCAGACCCAAAGCCACATGAGGACTTATAAAACACTTTATTTATTTGAGAGAGAAACAGCACTCCCTGCTGACTGTGGAGTGTAATGCAGAGCTCCATCCCAGGACTCATGAGCTCATAATCTGAACTGAAACCAAGAGTCAGTCACTCAACAGACTGAGCCATCCAGGCACCCCGAGACACTATTTTTATAAGTGCTCCAGGTGATTCTGATGGATGCTATTATAATCCATTTACTATGTGTCCCCTGGATTTGCATTTCTGTAAGATATTGTTATTTCCCTGCTTTAAACCATTCAGGAATTCCCCAATGCCTAAAAGATAACATACCAACTCTTTTGAATGACCTTTCATAGAGAAGCCCCTTTCTACCTATTTGCCTCAATCTCTGCTGTTCCATGAGGACATATGCTGTGCTCCAGCCATAGTAAGCCACTTGATGTTCCCCCAGTGGGGCTAAAGGGAAAGCAGTGAGATTTTCACATAATAGTTAGGAGTCATACATGTAATAGTTAGGAGTCATAGTGAAAATCATCAAGATGTTCCTGGATGTGATTTCACAAAGATCTCAAAGTGAATACTAAATTAGGCAACCTTACACAGACTTTGTGACTTACTTAAAAATGATAACTTAAAGTGGATCATTAGCACTAGAAGCAAGTTTGAGTGGGAGCAAGGGTAGTAACTGGTATTATAAATGGTTTTGACTTTTACATTAAGAATTACTGATATATCTGGGGGAGTGGGGTGGAAAAAAACTCTTTCAACTATCTAGTTTAGTCACACCAAGAAATAAAAATAAAAAGAGTTAAGTTAAATCATTTAGTCTGTTAGAAGAATAAACCTTGACAAATAGCATTTATTCTAAGATTCCAAGACATCTTGGTGACAGAGCATCTATTAGCATATATTTTTTATTACTTCATGAGACAAGTAAAGATTGAGGTAAGTATTTTCTTTAAAGATTTTATTTATTTATTTGAGAGAGAGAGAGACAGAGAGAAGCACAAGCTGGGGAAGGGGCAGAAGCAGAAGGAAAGGGACAAGCAGACTCCCCGCTAAGTAGGGAGCTGGACATGGGGCTCCATCCCAGGACCCTGAGATCATGACCCAAGCCGAAGTCAGACGTTTAACCAACTGAGCCACCCAAATGCCCTTTGAGAGAAATATTTTTATCCCCATCATATAGATAGATCCTGGGGCTAAAACTGGAATTTTTACCAGAATGGATAGTTAATAAACGGCAGTGCCAGAATTTGTTTCCATGCTCGCTGATTTAGCCACCATGTTACTTGTCTCTGTATTTTTCAGCTTAGCCACTCTCAGGCACTCTGCACGTGTGCACATGCACACACACACAATCACACACACGCACAGGGCATTATAGGTAAAAACAATTATATGAAATTTTTTATCTAGAGACAAACTAGATGACATGATCCTCATAAGAAAAAACTTATAATTGAGACCAAAGAATAGTTCAATTCCATCAAGAATTTGCTGCTTGCTTATAATTACCCTAGGTCAAGGTTGATATACATTTGGATTCCTTTGATAAAATTTTGCATTTCCTTCGTAAAAGAAATTCAGCTAAGTATTGCCAATATCCAGGCCAATCTAGAAAAAGAAGAATAAAATTCCTGTCTGATCTAAACTCTTAATCTTGTACTTGTCACTAGAAATGAACTAAATCACTATTTGGTGTGTTTTCTCTTCTCTCTTCTGGAAACATTCTTCAATTGAAGGAACTATCACTCTTTCCCAGCTTCAATCCTGCACTTACTGCCTCCCAGAGCTGGGAAGAGCACCTTTGACTTTCTGGTCCAGAGGTGCTGGGAGCTGGGACCTTGCTTGAGGAAGGAGCTGGCCTACAGCAAGGAAGAATAAAGCCAACCCCTAGAGAAAAGAAGAGATGAGATACAAAGGGTCCTCCAAGTATTCCAGGAATATAGTATCCCAGGAACTGGCTCCATCCCCATGCTCCTCCCAGTTGTTCGAGCTACTGGAATTGTCCAGCAAGTCCCTTCTAGGCAAACTTCAGGTAGATTTCTGTACTTGGTCATCAAGAGTCCCAACAAATACAAGCAATGTTTCTAAAACAATATATGGAAAAGAGACTGACTCTTATGATTTCTTAAAATTTTTTATTGTGTAAGTCTTTGTATAGAATGACACATTTTACTCCATAAAATACTTGAAATAGCTGAAGTTTACAAGCCCACTAAATTATGAAATGAGATAATGATTGTGTTAAGTAGTTATACTAAGGTATCAGGGGACACTAAATTTCAATAGGAAAATCTTCTATGTACAATATTACAGTTCAATTGAATTCACTTCTTATCTTAATGTTTAGTCTTATATTATCACAAAAATGAGTTAATAAAATTATTTACAGGATTAAGTCAGAGCACAACAGTGCTTACCTATATATATATATATATATATATATATACACACATATAATACAGTAGGACTCTTTGTGTATCATGAAAATTCATAGAAAATTTTTAAAAAGACAGGCTGAGAAATCGATGTCTTTATAGATTTTTGCAGATTAGTTTAATCCGATTCATCACTGCTGAAGTAAGAGCTGTCACAGTATTCAGCCGTGTAAAGGAACTTATGAATACTTGGGTTCATCTTCGGTATCCAGTGTCGGGGAACCAGATATGTTGAAAGATTAAATAAATCTACAAATACCTTGTACCTGTCACTGGAAAAACACAAATATACAGATGGTATAGATTTATTGACATGAAATATTTAAAATTTCTCAGATAATGACTTTTTGCCATAACTAGTATTTAATATTATGCTTCACTATACATTATATATTATATTTTGTGCATGTTATATATGTAATATTAAGGAATTAAGGAATATTAGCATTAAGATCACCTCCTTTTCATTCCACATCCAAAGTTCATGCCCATAAAAGAGTATTATGTGTTTCATTGATCCTGACCAGGCTGGTTCAGACTAAAACCCAAAGTCTTGTGATTGTCACGGTACCTTCATAAAAATAAGGGTGTGTTCTTGTCTCTGACTTTGAAAGGATGACATGCAAAATTTCAAAAACATTTAAGCATACAAAATTCCTAGTTGTTCGTAAGAAAATATTTCCCACCTGAAAAGCAGCTGTCAAGTAAATGACATGAATGGATTAATAAATTGAAATGCCAACTTAGATTCATAGTAAATGTCTACAAATGTGGTTTTAACATTTACAATAACTCTTGAAATCATTAGTCAACAGTTTTAACTTTTGCAGTTTTATAGAGAAAGAGCATTTGCCTTTGAGGTCAAATGAGAGCTCAAATTCTGCCATGTGACTTGCAACCCCTGTGACCCTGGACAAGTTGTCTAAATCTCAGTGTCTTGGTTCTAGACTCTGGAAAATAAAAACTACAACCCCTTCCTCTGACTGGGCCTTTGTGAAGCCTTCATGAGATAATGGAACCCTAGAAATGCTGCAAGTGCTCATTATTCCCACTATCCACCGATGTATAGGTCCATGTGGTACAATCATCTACCCCATGCTTACAGAATTTATCCCCAGGGAAAGAGAAAATAGGTGATGATTGTGAAAATTCAAACCAATGAATTTTATGTTATTTAGTCTTGAGTTTATCCCTAGGGAAAATGAAAATGTATAAAAAGGATGAAAAATTGAACCTGCGTGTCTTATAACTGTCAATCTTGTAGTAACATTAGGAATGAAAACCATGTGCAACATGAATTTTGGAGACTAAGCGTGAATATCTAATTTGTTCTTGAGCTGATTCTCTCTTTCCCAGCGGCCTTGTAAGTTTCCTGGTTTCCATACGTATACAACTATCTCTATCTCCATCTATAATGTTGGGAACAGTAAATAAATTAACAATATAAATGTCCCATAAATCTCTCTAGTGTGTTTTAAGTGCTAAATAAATCTCAACCCCTTTCCTTGTAAATACCCTCTGGGAACTCTCTGGAGTAGATGGAAGTAGTTTTTATAAAATAGAGTCACACCAGGAAGCAAGGAACTATTTTTCATCTGTGTCATCCACCGGGCAAGAGGACTTTAGTGGAATGAATGATAACTGTTTGAATCTAGTCTGAACTTGAGCCAGGATGCTTTGAAAATGTTCCTCCCTGGATGAACTCTCTCATATTCTCACAAGTCGTGCGACCACAGGTACCATGCCCCTTTTCATCTCAGGATCAGAATTATGAAGTTCCAAAACTAAGGATTTTTTTTTTTAAACTAAGGATTTTTAAAATGACCTCTCTAATAGGAATACCTTAATCTAACCGATATAAATGTGTTGTCAGGAGTTCAGATGGAAGCAAGTATAAATCACGTTTCCTAGATAATGTAGGTAGAGAAACCAAAAATCAGCGATTCCAGCAAGAAAAATAGGTGAATTTCCCCCATCTTACCTCACTGTTGAGCGCAGGTACTGATAGCCAGAGGACCCACCAGTGCCAGCTTTGCTGCCCAGCATTCTGTGGACCATGCACACATGGTTATCTAGGCAAACACACAGATTAACTCCATGGATATTTTTCTGCCATTAGTTCTACAATTTTCTAAAAAACAAGGGGTTGGTAATGATTATTGCTTCTGAGAAAAGCTTCAGCCCTTATCACTTAGCCATATGGAAGGTTTGCATGTGAGAGCCAGATGAGACCAATAGGTTGCCTGGCACCTGACTTGGTTCAGGCTATATGCATGTGACTCCATCCAACATAATGATGGACCAGCCTGTGGACACAACAGGGGAAGAGAAGGGCAATATTATGACTTTCACAAGCCCTCACTGCCTTTCCCTTCATAGGTCCCTTCCTCCATTTAAAGAAAAAAAATACATATATGTGTGTATACACACACACACACACACATATATATGAATCATATTTTAAAATTGCATTACACACACACACATATATATATATGAATCATATTGTAAAATTGCATTGGCATAAAGATGAATAAGTTATGATTATATATGAAGGCATTCTACCTAACCTAAATTTAATTTTTTCTTCTGATTATTAAATAAAACATTTTCATGGGCCCCCACAGAGAGTCTGGGCCCTAGGCACTATGCTTGTTGTGTATAATGGGTAAATGGCCCCGGGAGAGAATAAATGTTGGTTGATTAAAAAAAAAAAAAAAAAAACAACACAAAAAAAACAAACTTATTCACCCACAAAGGAGGAAAGAAAAGAGAGCAGGAAGGAGAGCAGACAGATGGAGAAAAGGAATAAAGGAACAGGATGGGAGGGAAGGATTATTGGGGTTGAGGTGGTAGTGCTGGAAGGGGTGGCGAGACTTACATCTCCACTTAGTCATGAGTGTGTCTATGTCCATGAGAGAAGTCAGCAGCTGAAAAGGCACCTGGAATCTAGGCTCTTCCCTAAAGAAGAAATAATAAGAAGAAGAAATCTACTGAAGCAAATCCAATGTCTTCAGAAGGCCATGAGTTTTATAATCTGTTGGCTCTGGAAACAAATGTCAATTTTGCCTCTTGAGAGCTATAACAGCCCTGAATTATTCTCAAACTTAGTTTCTTCATCTCAAAAATGAGGATACTATTCCTCAACTTATATCATTTGTTAAAGGGTCTAGAATATTCCATGTAATATATATGAAGTAACCAGCCAGAATCACACCCAACACTGATTCTCATTAAAAGGTAAACATAGGGGCGCCTGAGTGGCTCAGTTGGTTAGGCGTCCAATTCTTGGTTTCAGCTCAGGTCAAGATCTCAGAGTCTTGAGATCAACCTTGCATCTGGCTCCACACTGAGCACAGAGTCTGCTTGAGATTCTCCCTCTCCCTGGGCCCCTTTCCTCAACCCGTGCATGCTCTCTCACTCTCTCAAATAAAAATACATCTTAAAAAAAAAAGGTAGATATATATTCTACCTCAGATTCACCAGCTTCTTCTAGGAAAAACTCAAAAACTGCTTTTAATTTCCCCTAATACATATTTTTTTTCCTTTCTTCATCCATTTATTCAATACTCTCAGTACAATTTCTGCTTCAGATACATAAACTTGAGAGGCATAACTGAGGAGGATTTTAGGAAAAGAGTCAAAAATGTTTTGTTGATGTTTCTGAAGAAATGGATTTGAGAGGTTTTTTAAAAGATTTTATTTATTTGAGAGAGAGAGGGCACAAGCCACAGGGAGGGGTAGAGGGAGAAGCAGACTCCCTGCTGAGGAGGGAGCCTGACTCAGAGCTCGGTCCCTGAGATCATAGCTGAACCAAAGGCAGATGCTTAACTGACTGAGCCACCCAGGTGCCCCAGAATCTGAGAAGATTAAAAAATCAAATAAATACAAGAGGTCTAGTAAAGAGAGGTTTTGTTTTAGTTTTGTTTTTAATGTTTGCTAGTATGCTCTCCATTCTTCTGACACATTTAATTTATGAAACATGAAGATGAGGCCTTCATACACATGGAATGCGAGTATATGGACATTTAAGGGACATCTCACGCACTTTAGACAGTGAGGACAATTTTACTTGAAATTGCAAAATAAAGAAGATAACAATTTATAAAGTTGTTTTCACTTTATCCACTTTTTTTAATTTCATAAAACAAAAATAACTACAACATCGTTTAATGATGGAAGATATTTTATGGCAGTTTCTGAGGTTGATTAAACTTTGGCAGTTAAGGACACTTAATGTCATATAACATGCTGTAGAATTTAATAAAAAAGATATTTAATTAATTAGTGGGTGTATATATGTATATTTCTACCCACTATAGGGATAAAGTTATACTCCTACAATCTAAAAGACAAGGGGCACCTGGGTGGCTCAGTGGGTTAAAGCCTCTGCCTTCGGCTCAGGTCATGATCCTGGAATCCTGGGATCGAGCCCTGCATCGGGCTCTCTGCTCAGCAGGGAGCCTGGTTCCTTCTCTCTCTCTGCCTGCCTCTCTGCCTATCTCTGTCTGTGAAATAAATAAATAAAATCTTTTAAAAATAAATAAATAAATAAATAAATAGACAAAAACTAATGAATCTTCACAATTATTTTCTAAGCTTTCCTCCAAAACTTAATGACTTTTAAAAACTATGATTGCAGTTTATAACCTTTATACCTGATACATTATCTGTACCCACTCCTCAACTTCTGTTCTACTCTTCTATTTTGCTTTTACCTGTAAAAATAGATCATCAAGGCCCCCTGAAGCGCTCTGTATGACAGTCGTCTTTCACCTGCAGGGTACATAGTGAGTTTCAATTTAATGAGGAATTTAGGGAAGTCATTTTAATTTGGCATCATCACCCTAAATAATTAAGTTTTATGTGTTTTTAGAAAACAATGTTTCAGTTTATGTGTTTTTAGAAAACGATGTTTCAGTTTAAATTTTTTATTCCTTAGATTCATATGTATATCTATATATGCATACATATATATACACTTCAAATATATAATATATATACATACTTTATATATATACACTTTATTTATATAATACATAAGCATTTAAAATATAAATATATGCACTTTAAATTTTCAAAATCTTTAAGTATCCTGCTAGGAGAACTTGATATAGAAAATACTTGACTTCTATACTAAAATATGTTTTTTCTAATTCACTTAAAATTACTTAATTACTTAGAATCACTTGGGTTCAAGGAATACAACCATTATATAAAATCTCATATGTGTGTTCTACTAAAAGGCTTTGCTCTATCTGCAGAAAAATAAGATTTTGCTATTCTTCACAGAGGTTGTATAGAAAACTGAGACTAACAACCTTAAAGTTTGTAGCATTTCATATTAATTTCATATACTGTTATGCCTTGTACCTATGTTAAAAAAATAATTTTTACCTCTGCTCATTTGCAAAAGATTTATAAATACTTTGTAATAAAACTTCCAAATACAAATGAACACAAAAATTTCAAACATATAAAAGAAGAGTTAAATATGAAGGTATTGATGACACTGGTCAATGAACTTCAGAAAATAATAGCCTTACTTTAATTATGCTAGAAAGTCTAAATATGTGCTCTCTCTGGTCTGCTTGGGAAACTGATTTCCTCTGCAAAGCCACCCTTGCCCTCATAGTACTTATTCCTTTGCTCTGTACTACTGTACTGTTTACAATTGCACTGCTTTTCTTCATTTCCATGCCTATTACGTTGTGAACTAAATTGCAAAATCATATTTGATTTCTCCTGGTATCCTGCATGCCTGACACATATTATGAAATCTTCTGACTACAACATCTTTGAGATAGATTGGGCATGTAAACTTACCACATAAGTTTATAACAGATAAAATTAACCCAGTTCTTGCTTCTATGAGTGTAATATAAATTTTCCTTTTATTTCCCACATGTAAGATTTGATATTTTGATCTCATAGTCATACATCCTGTGGAAAGGACCCTTAGAATAAAATACTCACCTTTACTATAGAGATGTTCATGACGTTTCTCATCAAATAAGGAGAGTAACACCTCTTTTTGTTTCTGAAGCTCAGCCATTTGTTCCTCTTTTTCTTCTGACTCTTCCTTAGCCTTGGGGGAAGATGTCGCATTAATATCTCCAAAAGGAGATATTATTATTATACATATTATTATTATATATATTATTTCATAGATTCTTATTTCGGAAAACATGTCTTCAGGGAAATAGACTCACCAGGAGGAGAAAGGGTGCACTTGGAATATTTACCATATCATCTCATACAACTTGGAACCTGTAGCTTATGAGATGGGTTTTCCTCACACTCACTGGTTCTATCCTTTTATTCGTTTATATGACTTGTTAATCTCGTGTGCTCGCTAATCTCGAAAAATTATTTTCATAAATATCATGAGAAATGGACTCAGATGGGCAAAACTGCAGATAACTACAAGTGGCTGATAATGATCTAATTTTAGACAGCTATTTTTTAAAAAAGAAAGTAAAGTAATTCCACTTGGGGAAAAATTAAGAATCTTCAGTCAAAAAAACTATTCAATTAAAATTCTATTTTCAGTATTATATATTGTAAGTATGATTTTTTAGACTTTTTCCACCCTCAGATATTTTTTTCATTTGCTATACATTGATTCATTTAAGGAAATTCTTATAGTTATGCCTACTACAAATGTTTTACTTACAACTCAATTGAGCTGAAGCAAAAATCAGTTAAGTCAATTATTTTTAGTTTGAACAATCACTCATGTGGTGAGAACTTGTAAACACATTATTATCAATTAATTACTCACTTATTTAGTAAGTGTCATGCTAAGGTGATAGAGATAAAATCGTGAGCAAAATTGAGTTCCCTGATCTCATGCAGTACATCATCTGGTGGGAATAAGGCATTGAACAAATAATCACCTAGTCATTACATTGCAAGTGTGGACAGTACAAAGCAGGAGCCGTATAATGCCATGACAACTTACAGAGGTCAAGGGAGATATTTTTTGTAAGGATATATTTATTTAACAGAAAGAAAGAGAGAGCATGCAAGGAGAGGGGCAGGAAGGGGGGAGAGAGAAAGAATCTCAAGCAGACTGCCCGGTGAGCAAAAAGCTTGATCCCAGGACTCTGAGACCATGACCTGAGCCAAAATCGAGAGTTGGATTCTCAACAGACTGCACAACCTAGGCGCCCCAGGGGGATATGTTTCGGAAGAAGTTCTCCTTGAGCTTGAAGAATGGAACGAGTTACCTGGGGAAGACTATTTCAAGCCCAGAGGATAACATGAAAAAGATTCTGTGGTGATAAATTAAAGAACTAAATTAATCTTAAAGAAATTCAATATGGTTGGGCCACATGAGATCATGAATCACTTTGAAGAAAGGCTATGTTAAAGGTTTTTATCTTTATTTAAAAAAAATAAGGAGGAAATGCTGTGAATTGTGTAAGCGTGATGATTCACACACCTGCACCCCTGGGACAAATAATACATTATATGTTAATAATAATTTCAAAAAATTAAAAAATTAAAATGCCTACTGTTAAAAAAATAAAAACAATAAGGAGGAATAAACACCTAGGTGGCTCAGTCAGTTAAGCATCTGACTTCGGCTCAGGTCATGATCCCAGGGTCCTGGGATCAAGTCCTGCATCAGGTTCCCTGCTCAGCAGGAACCCTGCTTCTCCCTCTGCCACTGCCGCTGTTTATGTTCCCTCTCTGTCTGTGTCTCTCTCTGTCAAATAAAAAATCTTAAAAAAAAAAAACAAGCAGAACATGATCAGATCTGCATTTTGAGAAGATTGCTCAAATTGTGGTATGCAAAATAAATTGGAATGGAGTCATACTGGGGAGAAGTAAAGGATAGTTGAGAGAAATTATGAGACCAGCTGAAAAACAAGAGCAGTTTGTATTTGATTAGGGTGATAGATAAAATGGAGGTACCTGAGAGCTATTCAGAAGGTAAAATTGGTAGGATTTGGTGATAAGTTGAAGAAGTGATTGAGGAAGAGGGAGGTGCCAACGATCAATTATACCTTGCACACTTGACAAATTAGGTGGTTTGTAAGGGAAAAATTTCTTCAATTTGTAGAAAACTGAGTTGATAGGAGCATGGAAGGAGGAGGAAATATTTTAAGTGTGGTTTTATGATTATGTTTTTGAGAGGACCAGGAGGAAATTATAAAATAGGGTGTGAAATATGTAATTTGAAATTTAAAGGGCTATCTTTGCTGGAGATGAATGTTAGAGAGTTATGGTTTAGAAGCAGATATTAAAACAGTGGGTATGAATGAGTTCATGTGGTGAGAGTACAGAGAGAGAATAAAAAGTGTCTAAGCCAATGCATTGGGAAATCCCACTACTTATCAGTTGGAGAAGAAAATTGAGCCCGTAAAGGGGACAAATCAAGACAATAAGGGCCAGAGAATTAAAAGAAGACAAGTTGTACCACACCAAGGGGAAAGAAAATATCCAAGAAAGAATAAGTAGTCATTATTGAATGCCACTAGGAGATGAAGTAAAATGAAAATGGCCATTGGATTTATATACCTGGAGGCCATCTGTGAATGAGGGGACAAGAAGACATACTGGATTGGGTTGAGGATTAGATGATAAAGAAATACTTACACTAACCATGTTCTAAATACCCTACAGATATTCATCTAATTTAATGCTCACAATAGTCCTACAAGGAAGATACTCTTACTTTCTATCTTGCCATTGGTGAAAGTGAAGCGAAGAGAGTTTAAGTAACAGAAGAAGTTCCATGTCAGTCATTAAGAGGTTGAAGGTGAGACTTGAACCCATGCAGTGTGACTGACTTAAAAGTTCCAGCTTTAAGTACTACCTGATGCAGCCTCTCCAGATGTAGAATTGGAACAATTCTTTCAAGAAATGTAGCCATGTAGAGAAGATGAGAAATGAAGAATCAACAATATCTTTCTTAAGATAAAAGAAATTTGAATTGAGAGCCAGTAAGAAGGGCCCTGCAAATATGTATGAGTCCTGGGACAATTATATGGTTAAATATATTTGGTTGACTGGTCTTTTGTGAGCCTACTTCTACCTAGAATTGGTCACGATATGAAATTTTCAATACAAATAAAAAGGTCTATTAATCTGATATTTATCCAAAAAAATCTTATCTATAATGAACTTCTTAATTTAGTTTTTATTATATATAAATAAAATAAAATCTATTATGTAATTTATTTCTTACAGATACATTTATGAAAGGAAAAAATATAAGGAAAATGGAAGTTTAAGAGAAAATTGGAGATTTGTTAAATTCTCAATATTTCATCTGTAATACACTTATATTTAGTTATGGTATCATAAATACCTGAATTCTCATGAATTCTTCCTCCAGGCCCTTCACAATGTTGTTTTCAAACTTTCCCCAGAAGTTAAATCCATGTGGCTCTAAACCTGGTGTTCTTTCCAGCCAGGCCTGAAGTATTTTTTTAAGTAAATAAATTATAAAATTTAAAATATGTAAAATACATTGTGCCTAACATCTATGAACTTGAAACAGGAAATTTTCTTAATTTTGAGAAACATATGTCACATGTTTTTTGTGTATAAATATTATCTTTCCCTTCTATTTCATTTAAAGAATAGCAATTTATTATGTATCACTTCTTAATCTTTAAAGCAATCATATCGATAAATATTTACTCTTTATTTGTTAAGAAATAGATTATTACAGAAATCTCAACTTTGTTCTATAATTCTATGAACATATCTAAATGTTGTTTGAATGAAGTCTTCTGGTTTATTCTCAAAATACCTTATGGCTTAGGAGCTGAAGGATGTAGGAGCATGGTATACTTAGCAACTTTGAAATCAATTAACAACTTGATTATTTTAAGAGTCCACAAGACTTTTTTTTTTTAATTTACTTTAATTTCAGGAGAGTGAACATATACAGGATTTTTTTAATGTAAAAATGAAACAAAATTCATGCATCTCTGGATTCTCATTTAACCTATTTTTCATTTTGAAATTAGCTTTGTGATTCTTTCTTCCTCTATCTTTATGAGTTGTTTTTGGCATTATATACAATGTATTAACCTAAATCCACATTTACAATACTGAGGGGATTAGTGTGCAGAGTAGAAGTCCCGAAAGGAAAATTTTAATTTGCAAAGGAAAAAAAAAACCTCTTGTGAAGGAAATTAAGACCATATAATCTTTATTTAATAATTTACTTATGAAGAAACAATAATCCTTTAAGACCTTTTATAGACCCATAGGGAATTAAGTTATGAAGAGAACAAATTCTGAAGACTATACTCTTAGTAATTTAGGTTAATTGAGAAAAATACACAACGTGTGGAACTGTTAAATAATGGAATATTTTAAAGAAGTAAACCTAATTTAATAATTAACTACACTCAGCTTAAAAATCAGCTAATTAAATGTGGTTTAGTAGGCTTGTTTAAAAGAATTATTTTTTATAAGATGAGGTTATTAAATATTAACACAGCTGATTATATAAATATTTCTGAAACTCTCGGGAGAGTTCCTTATATTTTAAATATTTTAATTAGTTGAGTTTAAGTATTTTATAAATTCTTCTGTTTTCATTTACAATGAATGTGACAAAACACTTGAGTTTTAAAATTTTGATCTAACAGAAACTAAATTAACAAGACGTGGGGAGTCAGACTTCAAAGATAATATCTGAGTATGTACCTCCACTAGCTGCAGTAGTGTTTTCTCTTGCTCCGACTTAAGTAGCAGTTCATTATCTTCTCCTTTGAAGTTATCACGATAATGTCTTCTGTTGTAAGGGACCCTCAAATTCTGAAGAACACCTATCTTGTTTTCTAAGAGTCGGAATTGCAAACTCTGGAAGCCTGATGCTGGAGATAAGTACTCTCTGGATAAATGGAGGAAGGCAAGAGAAGAGAAAGAAGAGAAGGGTTGACATTGTAAAGCACTGTTACACTTTCTTCTATTGAGAGGTCATCAGTTTTATTCTCTTAGGTGTCACCAAGAACAGGGACACAACTGCCTAGAGTTGGACCTGCAGTTTGATCTTACCGAAGAAAAAAATTGAGCCCCCTAAACATCATTGTTGCTGTCAATTAATCAATTTAAAGATGGAATGTGTACACAGTGTGGGAAATGTCACATATGCACGTGCATATGTATATACATAAACACACACATACATATACATATATATGTTTATGTGTTTGTGTACTAATTTTTTCCTGAGATAAAGACACATGGACATTGTGCAATATTTCCTATTCTATAGTACTAAAAAATTCTTTACAGATTCAATCCCTCCTAAAATTTATATTCTTGGATATCATCATTGATCTCACTATATAGCATCATTATGAACAAATGAGATATTATTAGTAAAACAAATGAGATATTGCCTGACACAAAATAAGCAATAAAAAAATGTTATTACTCCCACCCTACAGTCACCCAAACTCTTACATCCTCCTAAGTTTCCTTCATCTAATTGGTTTTAAGACTTCAATTTTTTAAAACCACCACAAAGGAATTTTAGTACATTTCTACTTGACTATCACCCATGTTTGAGACACTGCCTATTACATGATTAAATGCACCCAATGTTCTTAAGAAAAGCTCTTCTATGATTTTGGTACAAAAAAAAACTTGAAAAAAATATATATATGGCTTTGGCTACCTAGAAATGCAGTGCTAACATTTATAGTTCAATCTATAACTTAAACTGACACTTTTGCTGACAGGTTTCCTGTCAACTCTTGTTTCTCTTTTATTTTTAGTTTGAAATTTTTAAAAATTTAGTTATATGTGTTGTGTCAGTGATGTTGCCATTTTGATAAGTTATCTAAAATTATTTTTAATGGCTTTTCAACCTTTGGGTAAGATCAAGTGTAAAATCTGTTTTAGATAAAAACAGGGCACACAACAATGAATTGAAATTAATCGATCATATTATGTTCATATGTAAAAGTGAGTGAAGGAATATTTTTATTAACTTCTCAAATGCTTTGTGATTAAGACTCCTTCATGTTTGTAGTGGCAAAGTGTCAGTGGGACAGGCTTTTTACACAGAACACATGTTCCTCTTTTACCCCATAGGAATGAAAGGGCAAATGCCACTGCCTTCTTTTTTTTTTTTTTAAGTTAACAACTATTTTTTTATTATGTTCAGTTAGTCTCTATATAGAATATCATTAGTTTCTGTTCTTTTTTTAAAGATTTGATTTATTTATTTGACAGAGAGAGAAATCATAAGTAGGCAGAGAGGCAGTCAGAGAGAGAGGGGGAAGCAGGCGCCCTGCTAAGCAGAGAGCCCCATGTAGGGCTCAATTCCAGGACCCTGAGATCATGACCTGAACCGAAGGCAGAGGCTTAACCCAATGAGCCACCCAGGCACCCCTAGAACGTCATTAGTTTTTGATGTAGTGTTCAATGTAACACCCAGTGCACATTACAACATGTGCCCTCCTTAATGCCCATCACCCATTCTTACAAAGCCACCAGTCCACACCTGAAGTCGTTGAAGTCCAAAGGCGTCATGGTTTCCAGGACAGAAAACTGCTGTACCAGTAGTTTCAGAATCACCGCCACCCGGTGCATCCTAGTAACAACTTTCAGCATGTTCCTTTCATCCCTGACCTGATGGTTAAGAAATGAAACATTGAGTAATCAATCCTGTTTTCTGGGAGATACAATAGACTATCAACAACAGTGTACCTCTATGAACTTTCTCTATTTTAAAGAGGAACGTGGGAATTAAAAATTGCCATAAGCATATATTGAATTAATAGCCACTTTGAGTTGTGTGCAAAAGAGGAGTCATTTCTATTTCTTTAAAAAGAGAAAATTATATGGAAGCAAGTGAGAGGTCAATTTGGGAACACAACAGCCACTGATGTTAAAGTAAATCTCTCTCTTAGTTGGCTTTAAGGAATAAAGGTCCAGGAAACCTGGCAAATTCTGGGTGAAGATTAAGCAACACCTGGATAAATCTGCTTTTTACCAAGAGCCTCAAAGTGGCCATTAACATAAGTGGGGAGAGCGCTTCATCCCGGGATCATGACCTGAGCAGAAAGCAGACCCTTATCTGACTGTGCCACTCAGGTGTCCTCTTTTTCTTTCTTCTACCACTCTCTTCTTCTTCTACCACTTCTCTTTTCTATCACTCCTCTCTCTTCTTATTTCACTTTCCTCATCATTGTTCCTATCTCCCCATAGCAAGTATTCATTAGAAATAACATCTTGAAAGAAAACACACACACACACACACACACATACACACACACACACACACAAATACAATTCTGGTACCTATTATTTAAAGGATCTATATTAGCTATCTTGGCAACCTACCATCATATATAACAACTTTCTTTAAGGGCAAAAAAAAAAAAATCGAGTTCTAAACAAGGGGACTGAACCTGAAATTTGAATCTTAAAGCAATGTGTAGCTCTGCTCTACGGTAACAGGCACTGGGAAAGTATGACTAAACACTTGTCCACTCAGAAGGGTTTTTCAAATGTTTCCATTAAGTAATAATTCCATCATTTAGTCATAAGTTTTTCTAATTAACAGTATTCTACATTCTCAAAAAAAAAGGTATAAATCCAACATTGTGACATGAGAACTCACATGGCCATTCTGAAAGATCTCTCGAACAGAATCTAATTCCCAGAGGATTTGCTTAAACCAGAGCTCATAAGCTGCAATGAGAAAAGTCATTGTCAACTTGAAAGTTATGGGAGCATTTTTTACCATAATTACATAAAAGACAGACTTAACACATCAAAAAAGAAATAAATATAACTTTAAAACAATAAATGCTAATATAATCTTATATTTATACTATAAACAAATATTAGTGTTAATATTATAATAGTCTTCTTTCACCAGCTATGTTTTCTATATGCTTCATATTCATTATTAATATTTTGACTTCTTTCAACAAATAAATTGTCTAGGTCTTTTAAGATATAGCACATAATCTAATTCCAGTTTCCTGTGTGGAAGCTGGAGGTTTATGGGAAAGCAGAAGTGACACTCATCTCCATTCTATACTGAGATATTAATAATCATTAACCTGAAGAATATGACAAAATTTTGTTTTTGGACGCTTAGAGTATTATGGAGAGGACAAGCTTGTGAATAGTCTAAAACTTCATGGTATTTATCTATCTCCCTGAGTACCTAGCACAGTGCTTGCATAAGATAAACATTGGGTGATCATTTTATGAATAAATGAACTAAATAGCCAGTGTAGTCATTCGATGAGCATAGAATGTCAAAAATCTTAGAGATATCTGGTGCATTCTATTTGGTGCTATTGTATGGGTAAAGGCTATGGCTAAGTGGAAAAATCAGATCATAATTTTAAATTATATTTAAGAAGACATCCAGGAATCTAATTTTCTGAGAAAATCAAATATTTATTAATCAGTTTCTGTATCTTTTTATTCAGGTTTAACTTTGTGTGACTAGTTCCATGAGCCACTGACCATGTGTCATAACTGAAAGATGAGAGGACAGTCTCCTTGTCAAATCATGATATCTTCCATTTGTTGTATGCTTATCTTGTGCTATACTACTTGGGCTAAGTGCTAAATGCACATTAGCTCATTTTATCTTCACAAAACTCTATGAATAAGAAGATAAAATAATTGTCTCCATTTTACAGTTGGAGAAATAGAATTATTGCTCAAGAAACCTGACCAAGGCCACATAAATTTACAGTGGTAGAGAGAGGATTCTAAACAATTTTCTGATTCCAAATATGTGCTACCCTGCTATGATTCCTCTTCTTATTGATTTTTGTCTTAGCCTAAATCACCAATAAAAATGTAAACATGAAAACAGGAGAGGTAACACATCAACTCAATTATTTTCCACCTTCATCTTTTTACTCTAAGGAGCTGATCATTTTAACCAGTCAGTGAAGCAAGCAACAATTTGAGGAAAAGACACAAAGAACAGGTAGGGAAAGAAAACATGTCTAGAAATGGGGCACTGACTAGTATGAATCATTGGACCTGGTCAGACAGAGGATACTATTATGCCTCCAACAATCTTAGAGTAAATCTTAATATGCTGGGGTCACAGACCTCTTTAAGACACATATTCATGAAATTTTGCGCACAATTTCAATGAATCAGGTACTTTCCAAACTCCTGAAATCATGGATTCCTACATTAAAAACCACTGCCCAGAGGTAAGAAGTCTGGAGAGAATAAATGCACACTTTAGACAAATTTTATATTTTTGTTTAGTACTAGATCTATATATAATTATGTAAAGTCACAATAAATTTGAATGTCTAATTCCTGAAAATAGTTTATTTTGGGGGCGTGGGTGGGGCAGAGAAAGGAGTAGAGAGAGAATCTCCAGCAGACTTTCCACCAAGCAAGTAGCCTGATTGTGGGGCTCCCTCCCACAACACTGAGATCACGATCTAAGCTGAAATCAGGGGTCTGAGAGTTGGTTGCTCAACCAACTGAGACACCTACACATCCTTTGAAAGTAATTATTTAAAGTTCCAAGCTGATAAACAGTACCATTTTATCTTGCAAATTCCTTGTGAATTCCAAGAGATAGAAAGTTCCCTTGGATTTAAGAAAGAGCTAAAGTTCTACCTGATCCAATTAGCAGCGAAGTAACATAAAGAAGACTGTGATAAATTCTAGAGGGATGCCTTATGAGAATTTACCCAGCAGCAAAATATTCTGAAGCATTTCTAAAGGAGGTGATTCCTTGATCTTTCACCATGCTTTCCTCATTATCATTGGGAAATGCCTGTGGAATAGTTACCATCCAATCTTTTGTGCAACTTACCTTGATGAGTTATGATAAAAAGATGTTCATCATGGATTTTATTTCCTTTTATTTCACTTTGAAGTTCCTGTGCATTCAAAACCTTTTCCAACTTTAAACAAAACAAACAAACAAACAAAAAGACAGACTAATTTTGTATAAACTTCCAGTTATAGGATGGACAAGTTATAGCGATCTAATGTACAGCATAGTGATTATAGTTAATAAACTTTATTATATTCTTGAAAGTTGCTAAGAGAGTAGGTCTTAAATGTCTTCACCACAAAAAAGATATGGTAATTATGTGATACAATGCAGATGTTAGCTAATGTTATGGCAATAATCTTTTTGCCATATATGTGTGTCAAATTAACATGTTATATACCTTAAGCTTACACAATGTTACACATCCACTATATCTCAATAAAGCTGAAAAAATTTTAAAAAGAGAAAAATTAATTTTGAAATTGTAAATCTTATTTTTAATCAATTTTAGTAAGAAGTAGAATACAATATCGAAAAAAAAATCCCCAAATTCCCAAATTCCCCAAAAGGAATCTTTTAAACAATTCATGAGTCTTAAGCATAAAGAATGAGTTAAATTTATGATTTTTATTCTTTTCAGAACAACTTGTATTGGGTAGGATTCTACATAACAAGTACAATTGTACTCAGCGAGAAATCCGTAACCCTTTTATCTCTTGAAATGAGTATGATAAAAGCTTGGTAACTTACTTAGCTCACGGTTTATCATCTACTCTTTTATCCCCCAAAGAGCCTATTCTAAGAAGATTTTAACATTCTTTATCAGCTCATCCCTAGAAACCCATCAATGAAAGCATCAAAGGCTCTAAACATTTCACTTCTTAAAAAATATAGAAGACAAACAGGCCACATTTATGGTCTCCAAATACTGCATTTGTAATATCTTCTTGCATTTACTAATGATTTCAAGAAAACATGTGTCTTCAACATTTCTACTTTCCAATAAGGGATTTAAAAAACATCATCTTTTTGGATACATTTGCAATGATCCAGGCTGGGATATACAGACCATGTCCTATTTATGCAAGCTGTGCAATGTCTGCCAGTTATCTCTACTTTATCTTCTCATTTATGCTCTTCTGCTTAAGATTCTGCACTCTGCTTGGACCGTATCTCTGTCAGAGAGGTGTATTTTCATATAGGAGTCACCTGAATTGTGCTAACAAAAGTTGAAAAGCATACATCTGTGTCTTTACACCCAGAAAACTTTTTGGTGATTGAGAAAAACAAAATAAAACATCCAAAACATGAAAATGTTACTTCGCAGAATTTAGCACCTAACCGTGGAAGCTAAGCTCTATCACTTACATGCAGGTAGTTTCCGTAGATAAGTCCTCCTTTGCTGGCTTTATTCACACCGGTTTGTGATTTGTCTTCTTCATTGCCTTCTATGGATAATTTTTTAAAAGCACCTCTGCAGATTTATTAAGGGAGAAGAAAAACAGGAGATCTTGAGAAAGCATAATAACTAATAATATGAGAGATCAAAATTCTCTCTCTAATTGATTTTAAAGGAGATTTTTAACAAGAGAAGAAGGATGGCAATTTTGAGTGCTTTTGAAATTCAGAAATTGCAGTGTTTTTACTTGGCATTTCTAAGATCCTGACCATCCTTCAAATAGAGGTAAATACTCACCCAAAGTTGTTTCCTAAAAATGGGCACCCACTCATGGTGAAAACACACTGCCCGTGAAGCACTGAAGTTTGACTCTGGAACAATGATATCATTGACTTCCCAGATGTTCTACAGCTGCCTTTTATCTATCCTGCTCTCTCTGAACCAGCCAATCAGCCCTCTTAGGTAGGCTCTCGTTTCAACTGGGACAGAAGCTGAACTCTGTAAACTTTGGAGAGGATCCATGTTGGGGACACTATGTTTGCTAAAAGAAGTGAGCATTCTTCCAGACCAAATCATTTGACCAGCTAAGTTCTGCTTTTATATCCAAAATAATAAACATTAAATCAATGGAGGCCAAATTTTAAAAATGACATTGAGTTATTTTATTCTAAGGACACACTTGGCATAGTGTTAGCATATATATAATAGAGTGAGCTTGTAAAAAAACAAATATTTAATCTCTCAGTTTCAGATTTGGATATTCTTGTTACTGCTAAGTCAACAGCTGGCCTGGAGCATGCCAGAAGCAGGGTTCATGCACAGATCCCATTTCCATCTCATTTTTACTGTTCGTCTGACCTAAATCTCATCTAATTAGCAGCAGTTGGACTGCTGTATTTTTTTTAATTTTTTTTTTATCTATTCATTTGAGAGAGAGACAGAGAGAGTAAGCACAAGTGGGGGAGGAGAAGAGGGAGAGGGAGAAGCAGACTCCCCACTGAGCTGGGAGCCCGAAAGGGGGCTCAGTTCCGGGACCCCGGGGTCATGACCTGAGCAGAAGGCAGATGCTTAACCTGCTGAGCTACCCAGGCAACCTGTGGGCTGCTGTAATGTATTGGAACTTACATGGACATCATTCATTTACAGTTTACCTGTAGCACAGCAATTATAGGACCCTGGGGGTCACCCACACTGGGGTACTTTGGAGGTAAGGTAAGAACAATAATAAAGGGCCCACACTTCTGAACAATGTCAGTGATAAAGTATATTTTCCTAGAACACATTATTTATTGGTCTCAGTTCTAAACCGAAATTCTAAACTTCATTTCTAGTCCTCGCTCTGCCATGGATGAATCATATGCTTTGGGGAAAAGTGGTTTAACTTCTCCAAATATCAACTACCTCACCCAAAGAAATGAAAGTGTCCAAAACTGATCATAATTTCAAAGATCCTGATCCACCCTCAAATTCTGATTTTATGAAATTCTTAATAAATGACCATGTTTGCAGCAGTTTACAGAATGCTAGACCACAGGAAAGTGCTGTGTTGTAAGAAGACTGAGAAACCATCAAAACCAGACCCTGGACCCCACCTATTCCCTTGGGGATTTTCCAGATGACTCTGGCCGTATTCATACAGTGGAGAGGGGGTTTTGTGGGAGAGCTGGAGTCACTGTCCTTGGGGCCCTGGCCCATGATGTTTGGTAGCAGAAAGTGTTTAATAACTCTTATTTCCCCCACCTCATTGTTCAACTAGGTATGTGTTTACAAAGAATACAGCTAAATAATTGATTCTACTGTCTTTAAGCCTTTGGCGCTGAGAAGAGGACTTCCCTTGGTGGTGAACATACTAGTGAAAGAAATGAGGAAATGTTCTTTTCACTATAAATTAGAAAAATTAAGTATTTTCTTTTCTTTTTTTTAAAAGATTTTTATTTATTTATTTGACAGACAGAGATCACAAGTAGGCAGAGAGGCAGGCAGAGAGAGGAGGAAGCAGGCTCCCTGCGGAGCAGAGAGCGGGATGTGGGGCTCAATCCCAAGACCCCAGGATCATGACCTGAGCTGAAGGCAGAGGCTTTAGCCCACTGAGCCACCCAGGCGCCCCAAATTAAGTATTTTCCAAGCAACACAGTTTTCTTTTCTTCTCTCGTCCTCCCCCTCCCTCCTCCTCCCATCCCTCCTCCTCCTTTCTCCTCCTTCTCTTTCTCGTTCTTCCTCCTCTTCTTCTTCTTTTGAAATAGGATTCCACTTGGATTTTCAAAGTAGTGTCAGTTCAGCGGTTAACGTTAGCAACATGGGAACCAATTATTCAAAGATTTAAATTTAATGCATTAGAGAAATTATAAATTCATCTAAGAAAGTATTGTTGCCTTTAGCCGGACAGTAACTATAATGGCAGTTCCCTCAAATACATATATTCCCATTAATTTTTGTAATTGAAAACATTATAAGATTTATGACTGGTTATAAATATATAAATATATGGTCAGCATCTTGCCAACACTTAAATCTTGCCACTTGGAAATCAGTTTCTCTTTTCTTTAAAATGATTTTATTTATCTACTTGATAGAGAAAGAGAGATCACAAGTAGGCAGAGAGGCAGGCAGAGAGAGAGGCAGAAGCAGGCTCCCTGCCGAGCAGAGAGCCTGATGCGGGGCTCGATCCCAGGACCCTGAGATCATAACCTGAGCAGAAGGCAGAGGCTTAACCCACTGAGGCACCCAGGGGCCCCGGAAACTAATTTCTCAATCTGATGTTTACCTCAGATTAAAAAATTATTCCTTAATGATCAGATGAAAATCATCTAACCAATACAGTATTTGCTGCCCCCAAGATATTTTACGTACAGATATTTTACACAAACTTCCTAGAAATACACTCTCACTCAAAGAATCAAATATAAGGATGAGAGCCTCGGGCTTTATAGCAGTTAAATAGAGGACAACGTATGGGTAAAAGGCAACGATTTGTGGTAAGATCTACACTCATTGTATACGCATTGAGTTCTGTGTACACATTGATTACAGAAGGACTATGCTAAAGGTAAAATGAACTGATAAGCCTATTTGGAAGACACACAGAATGACCAATTCTGAGCCTAGGAACAACATAATCTGTTTTAGAAGTAAAAAATAATAAGAACCTGAGAGACACCCTGAGTGGCTCAGTCAGTTAAGTGTCCAACCCTTGATTTCCGTTCAGGTCATAATCTCAGGGTTGTGGGATCGAGCCCTACACTGGGCTCTGTATAACCTGCTTAAGATTCTCTGTTTCCCCCTCCATCCCTCCCTGACACCTCTCTCTCCCTTTCCAAAAAAAAAAAAAAAGAAAGAAAGAAACTTTTTAAAAAATTTATCTCATAAAAGAATATAAACAATAAATTAAGACTACTAAAACCGAAACAGACATCTCTGGTTCTTCCTTGTGTTTTTTTTTTTTTAAGATTAGGATATAGAGAAGTGATCCTGGAAGATGAAACAAAGACAAGAATTAGCAGGATCAGGTGCTGGGCTAAATTTGCAAAGTGAATAGGAATTTTTTTTATTCTGTCAACCACCACAGTATTGGTTTCCCCAAAAACAGTCTCTATGTAACCAGTTATAAAATGTTACGTGTTCTTCTATTCCTGCAACTTCCACCCCTGCCCTATAACCCAACTGTTCACATTTTTCTTAGTCAACAGTTAAGTGTTGTGGCAAACACAGAAATGTTAAGCCAAGAAAGGAGTTCTCATGGATAAATGCTCCAGCATCTTATTTTTCAGAAGACAGTTTTGAAGGCACTCTGCGCTCTTTTCCAAATATCCTGGAGGAATCCCAGTTATTCACAGCACTGACTTCACTAAGGAATCCTTTGGCTTTTCTTCTTTCCCTCCCTGTCTCAAGCTCCCTGCTCTCTCGCTATTATTCCCGGGAATGTCCCAGGTTCTTGTCTCAGGGTTTGCTTTGGAGAAGCCAAACTAATACATACAGCTCTTATTCACTGTGAGATCTAATACTTTTAGGAACTGAATAGTTACTTTTTTATTTTTCAAAATATTGTTTAATTTCTCAGCTAAGAAGTTTCTGTGAACATAGCAGCCATTCAAGAAGCCATTCATCTGTTTGATACAGTGAGTTACCATTTGTTGTATAAAGTAGTCATTTGTTGTTGATGCTGTTTTGTTGTTGCTGGTGTTTTGCTGATTCGTTGCTGATTCTCAAAGATGGCAGCCCAAAGAGAATTAAATTCCTTTACTGGGATTTAGTTATACAATAGAAGTTTTTTCAAAGTCAATCCTATGAACTTGAGTATGGCCATGGATAAGCGATATTTGCTTGTTATTATTAGGACAGATCCAAGAAAAGGCAAACAAGAAACTATTAGGACACTAATTTCGAGGGAAGGGGTACTCATGATGTTAATTATGGATTAATTAGGAGATTTTTTCTTTACCCATGTGGATTTAAGGTAACTAGTTTCCAAGGGGAAAAAAGAATACATTGGGAGATGTATTTATGTAAAGGTGCCCTTAAGACTTTGTGTAGGTGAGAAAACTGTGTATCTCACAAAACAAAAGTATCAGAAAAGAGCTGTGAACCAGGTGACCTTTTTGTTATCCTGGACTATGGAATGTGATATTTGTGGAAAATGTTTACAGATAAACTCATATTTTATTTCCTTATTTCTTAAAAACCATGGACATTAAAAAATAATTCCATTGATATTTCAAATATGAATTGTAATAGTTTCTTTAAGATTTTATTTATTTATTTGAGAGAGAGAGAGAATGTGAGAGAGAGAGAGGGTACAAGAAGGGGGAGGCTCAGAGGGGGGAGCAGATTCCCCACTGAGCAGGGAGCCCAATGTGGGACTCGATCTCAGAATTCCAAGATCATGACCTGAGCCAAAGACAGTTGCTTAACCAACTGAGCCACCCAGGCATCCTAGTAAATTGTAGTAGTTTTAAATTCAAGGTTATAAAAACTGTTTTTTGTCCACTTTGATGATGTAAAGTGTTGTAAAACTCCAACTGACATTTTAACATTTATTCTTGCCCCCAAGTCAAATTAGATATGTTGTCATTTCAAATTTGTCACAAATTAATGTTTTTCATTATCAAATTAATATAATTTTTAGATGAATGTAATATTTATAAATGATAAATGATTTTAACATTATCTGTTTAGTATGACTTGTACAGAAACAAACTATGATAAAATCTTCATAAATCAGTTTTGAAAGCATTAAGAACATACTTTATAATCAATTAACCAAATAAAATTAATGAAATGATGAAAAAGCTTAAGTACAGTAGCCATAATATAGTTTGAATCATCTGAAATTACTGCTTTTTTAAGTCCAAATGGTTGATACCAGCAATTTCATATGGTTCATCTTATTATCATTAAAGTAATATTTAATACTATGCATAAAAATACTATTAAAGGGGGTTTTGATTCTGGAAAATTTGCAAAATGCTCAAATAGACAAGTCTGTTCTTCGAAAAAGAAGAGGGAAGCAAATTCTGATGCTACTGGAATAAGCTTGTATCTTTAAATATTCAACAATATATGCATAATGCCTTAATTTATTAGCAGAGAACCCAAGACTTCACACTCTCAGACTGTGTAATTTTCAGTTTTCATTCTCCATCACTTCCCACCCAAATGTCTTGAAATAAATCCAAAGCACAGATACTAAGTTCTGGAATCTTCTAAATTTTCCTTGCTTAGTGTAATCTCTCTTCCCCTCCACCTACTGAACTCTTACCCATTCTTTAAAAGACATTTTAAATATCACTTCCTATTTCTAATGTACCCTAGGTTGGGACACCTGGGTGGCTCAGTGGGTTAAAGCCTCTGCCTTCAGCTCAGGTGATGATCCCAGAGTCTTGGGATGGAGTCCCACATCAGGGTCTCTGCTCAGCAGGGAGCCTGCTTCCTCCTCTCTCTCTGCCTGCCTCTCTGCCTACTTGTGATCTCTGTCTGTCAAATAAATAAATAAAATCTTTAAAAAAATAAAAATAAAAACAATATATATATTTTTTTTATTTCTTTTCAGCGTAACAGAGTTCAAAGTTTTACACCACACCCAGTGCTCCATGCAATGCGTGCCCTCCACAATACCCACCACCTGGCTCCCCCAACCTCCCACCCCCCGCCCCTTCAAAACCCTCAGGTTGTTTTTCAGAGTCCATAGTCTCTCATGGTTCATCTCCCCCCCAATTTCCCTCAACTCCC